>JASAOO010003478.1:0-72525 GCA_030849075.1 Zelonia costaricensis | reverse complement strand
GTCTGCGCGTGCGTGCGCGTGCGCGTTTGTGTGTCGTACGCGTCGCCGGACCTCGTGTCCCGCTCTCTCTCCCGCTCTCTGTGACTCGCTCGCTGCCCCCCTCCATGGGCGGCGACATGCACGTGCGGAGGGGGAGGGGTCGCAGGACGGAGGCGAAGATGTGAGTCCGGCGCTCCCAATTGCCATCACCTAAGAGACCTCAAGCCACGTTCAAGCCAAACAACAGCATTGCGTGAGGGATGGTTGCGAGGGTGGTTGGGGGACTCCACAGACGCACACACACACACACGCACGAGATGCGGTGCACGGCTTCACCGTGTCCTCTCCCCACTGTCGCCCACTCTCCCTCCCATCCGCGAGCCGCTGTGTGCGCGCCTCCTGTTTCTCCGCGTGGCACGCGGCGGTGTTGCATGCTCGCTCGCGCGTCACTGCCGTCCGTCTGTGGCAACTCGTAGCTCTGCTTGTGTCTTTCTTGGTGCCTCTTTCCTACCACCTCCCTTCTGCTGCATCTCCGTCATCGACGTGCATCGTCTGCCGCAGCACCACCACCTTCGGCTCGACCTCCCTCCTCACTGATGCGTTCAAGAAGAACTCCTTTACAGCCACACACACACACACACACACACACACACACACACACACAGACACACACACTCGAACTCACAGAGACCTTGAAGTAAAGCTCGTCGATAATCCTCTTCGCTAAATCCATCATCGCCCCTTCCGACGTCCACGCGTTCGTCCCCCCGCACGTGCTCACCTCCCCCTCCCCAAACTTGCTGACACGCGCAGGTCATCCTTGCAGCACCCGTCCGCCCCCTGACTCCTCGGCGTCCTCTTCGCTGCATCTCCTGTCGTACCTCCCCCCCTCCCCTCCCCCTTAAACCCAATCAACACCATCACACCGTCATCACCGTGTGCGTGTGCCTGTCCGGAGCTCTCTCTCTGTACTGATCAAGTTAATCTTGCACACATCGCCGCCCTCCATCGCCTCGTCTTCTCTTCGTTGCTTCGAGAGTCCCACCCATGTCCGTCGTGCGGGCTGCCATCCTGGGCTTCGGCACCGTCGGCCAGGGTGTCTACAACATCGCCCAGCAGCGCCGCGAGGAGCTCAAGCACAACCTCGGCGGGGCGGAGCTGGTCATCGTGAAGGTGCTGGTGCAGAACCTGAACAAGCCCGGCCGTGTCCTGCCAGAGGGCGTGGCAAGTGCGGCGGAGCTGCTGACCGACAACATCGACGACGTCTTCCGTGCGGATGTGCACGTTGTGTTTGAGGCGACAGTCGGCGAGGAGCCCGCCTTCACGTACCTGCAGCGCGCCATCGTGGAACACGGCTGCTCCGTGATCACGGCGAACAAGGTGATGTTTGCGCGGTACGGCGCGGTGCTGCAGGAGCTGGCTGCGTCTTGCACACCCGCCTCGCTCGCGACGTCGCCGGCGACGCGCGTGTATGTCGGCTTCGAGGCGACAGTTGCGGCTGGGGTGCCGGTGATCAAGACGCTGCAGAATCTCAGCCATGTGCAGCACGTGCGCAGGATTGAGGGCATCGTGAACGGCACGAGCAACTACATCCTGACCGAGCTCCGCCTGCATCCGGAGAAGACCTTCGCGGAGGTGCTGCAGCAGGCGCAGGAGCTGGGCTACGCCGAGGCAGACCCCACCAACGACGTGTCCGGCAGCGACGCCTTCATGAAGCTGCTCGTGATGCTGTCCATCGCGTTTGGCTACCAGCCCGAGCGCGCCTCCATCCCCGTCACGGGCATCGACACACTGACGCCGGAGATGCTGCACGACGCGGCGGACAAGGGGCTGCGCTACCGACACGTCGTCTGTGCAGAGTCCGTGCCGGCAGCGGCAGCGGCGGCGAACGCGTCCTCGGCGGACTCGGGCGAGGCGCCGTCGCCCACGCACCCGCTGCGGCCGCAGCTGCGGTGCTCCGTGAAGCCAACGCTGCTGGGCTCTGGCCACCCCCTGTACCACATGGACGGCACGACCAGCGCGGTGTCGGTCTGGACCGACTACCTCGGCTGCATCACCATCTCGGGCCCCGGCGCGGGCATGTACCCAACGGCAAGCGCGATGATGGAGGACTACGCCGTCTGGATGGACGCCTTCCGGCGCCAGTAGGACGGACACACCCACACGAACACACACACACACAGAGGGGCAGGGGTTTCATGGTGTGAGTGGGGTGCGGTGTTGTGCAACCTGGTAAGTCCTTCATCAGTAGTGTCTTCTGTCTGTTTCCGGTTACTGTGACAATCGTGCACTGACGTGCGCGTGCTGGCAGGTCTGCGCGCGCCTCTGCGTGTGTTTAGTGTTCGTGCCTTGCCACACCACCGCCCACTTCACCGCATCGCCTCCTGCTTTTACCCCCCCGCCCTCCCCTACCCGTGCGGCGGCGCACCATCGACGAGGTGATGTGACGTCCGCGCGGCGGTGCGCTGATGGAGGCGTACTCGACGGTGGAGGGAGCGGAGAGCACCTCAAAAAGCCAAGTGACAAAAAAGTTCGGTGGGCCGCTAGTGTGAAGGCGCGTGTAATGTGTGCGCGCTCCTCCCGCGTGACCACCACGCGCATGCGCCCTGCGCCAGTGCGTGGTGAGATGGGCGGGCGCTGCTTCTCACCACGTCTACAGCAACCTCCCGCCGACCTCCCTCTGCTCCTCGTCCCCTGCTTGCCATCTTCGAGTTTGCGTACACACACACACACACACACATACACGTAGTAGCCGCACATACTCCGGCTCCAGTTCCACCCCCCGCCCGTCCACGGTGCACCGCGGCCTCGCTGGCGTGCGTGCTTGCCTGTGTGCGTTTGTGAAGGGCTCTAAGGAGCCCGCCTCTACCCCCCCCTTGCGTGCCCCCGCTGCCTCTCCTCCTCACCGCCGCCAAGCCGCTACCGTCTTCTCCCCTCTCTTCTGCCTCTCCAGCAGCGCCTTCTGCCTTCGGTGTTGTCCCCAGCCGTTGCCCCCCCCCTCCCCCCCTCCTCCCGCCACATATACACACACACACACACACACGCACACGCATTCATTTACTCGACCGCTCGCCATCGCATTGGGTCAGTCGTCGCACGAAAACGCTTTGCTTCCTTCCTTCCAACGTGCACGTTCGTCCTGTCTTGTGCTTCTTGCTTTATTCTTGTGCTTTGCCGCGCTGCCACGGCGAGGCCGGTGCTTGCCGAGCCCTGCCGCCACGCGGAGACTCGGCCTGGCCCCCCCCCCCCCCTCCTCTGTTCTCGCCTCCCCTTTCACCCCCCTGCCCCTCGCCCCGCTAGCTGCGCTTCTCGGCACGTGCACCGCTGCGTGTCTGCGCCGTTGCGCGAATCGTCACGTGTGCGCAGGAAAACGGCGCACGCGACTCCACCAAGGCGTTCGTTGACCAGAACTGCTTGTGCACCGCGTGTGGGCGTGCGTGCGTGCGTGTGTGTGCGGTGACCGACGTGGGCCGCACCTTCCGACGTGCGCTCGCGTTCGATCGCTGCTTTCGTTTCCCTTCTCTCTCTCTCTCCGCATGTGTGTGCGAGTGCTCGGCACTGCGCGCCTTCTTGTGCATCAACTCGCATTTTCCGCTGCTGCTGCGTCTGCATCGCCTTTGCTCGACGTCGTTCCTCTTCTCTCGTGCTTCTCCCCCCGCCCCCCCCCTTCTCCCCGCACTCCTCACTCGCGGCTCCGCGTGTGAGCGCCCTTCTGCCCTTGTGTGTTGCTCCCTTCCGTGCGTGTGGCCCCCCCCCACGCCGCCGCCGCCGCCGCCGCCAGCCCCGCCCTCTCGGGCTGGTCGAGCAAACACTAAACTGTGTGTCACTTCTGTACCGACGGGCATCCACTGGAAACGCAGACACACACACACACACACACATACACACAGATACACATACATACATACACACACCCTTCTCCTTCTTCTTCTTGTGGCTTCTCTCGCGTGATCGGTTACGAGGTGAAGGAAGGTGGAGGGCTCCTGTTGCTTCGCCGCACTTGCGAGTCAGCCACTCCACCCCACTCTCTCGCGGCCAGAGCGCACGGGGGAGGCGCAGCGGTCCGTCTTTGTAGCGCCGCTCTGCATGTCCGGCGCCGTGAACGACAGCGCGTCGGCAGCGCACGTCAGCGCCGCGAGCGGGGCGACCTCGGTAGCCGAGGCATCGCCCACCGCGATGTCCACGCCACCGCCGCTGCTGCCGTCTACCGATGCCGCCGCGTCCCTCGAGCCGTCGCACCCGCTATCGACTGCTGCACCCCCGTCGGCGACGCTGCCGTCCGCCTCGCTCACCTCTTCACAGCCGCCCCGACACGCGCCGTTCTTCCACGTCGACCCGAGCGCCGACACGGCAGACCACTACGTGGTGCGCCACCAGCGGCCCGGCTACGTCTTCTCCGAGACCCTACTTCGCTCCAAGGTGGCGGCTGCCGCGGCGACATCAGCAGCAGCGGCGGCGGCGGCGTCCGCGGCGGGTGCCGCTGCTGCCCCCTCGCCCGGCGTTCCGGTCGCGGACTCCGTCGAGTGCGCGGATGCGTTGATGCATGCGCCGGATACGATCGTCTCGCCGCCGTCCTCGTCGTGGGGGTCGCCGTCGGGCTCGCCCAGCCCCGCACTTGACGTCGGTCCTGATAGCTCGTCCGCCGCCTTGGCAGAGGAGCACGGCGAGGGTGGGACGACCAACGCCGCTGCAGCCATGACGCCGACGTCGCTGGGGCGCACAACCGGGGCGACACGCGGTGCAGGCTCGACGGCGCCTGTGAGCGCCGACTTCATCTTTACCCGCAGTGAGGCCGGCACCCCTGACGGCGTCCTTCAAGGCGCCACCGCCGAGCTTGCCGTGCGGCAGCCCGCGCCCGCACAAACGGCCAATGCCGCCGCCTCCGCGGAGGGCGGTCCTGACGCGGCTACGCGGGAGAGCGCGCGGCCCGTGCGTGTCGCGGCGCTGCAGGGCTGCGCGAGTGACGCGCTCTCCCGGACCGCCTTCCGCTCCTCCAGCGAGGCGGCCGCGGAAATGTCTGGTATCGTCGCTCCCCTCGCTGGGAGTGCGGCGGGGTCCGCTGGACCGGTCGCCGCCCGCAGCCTCCCCACAGCGCTCACGAACCCGAGCAGCGAGACGACGCCTCCTGTCGCGGCGGTCGGGGGGCGCGTGGCGCGGGCGGTGCCGCGGCTGCCAACGCCGCACGCCCGCACCGAGGCAAGTGCGAGCGGCGATTGGACGCTCACCGCGGCAGCCGCCGCGGCGGAGGGCTCGCCGACGTCCACCTCCGTCCCGTCTTCAGCGGCCCGCCACCCGCACGTGACACTCACCGGTATCGCAACGTTGAACATGAGCAACGCGGCTGCCACCGCCCACGCCGGGACTTCCTCTGGCGGCAGCAGGGCGCTGCTGGACGTGTCCGAGACCTCCTCGCAGGCAGGATCGCCGCTAACACCGCACGACGAAGCCGCTGCGGCTGCTGCGGCGGCAGGCACGGGCACCGCCTCCCCAACCGCTCGACGTGAGAAGCGCCGCCCACCGTCGCTCTTCTCCGGCTCGCCGACCACGTCGTCGCCGACATCGTGCGGCACGCGGCCGATGCTGGCACCGCCTGCAGTGGGACGAGCAGACGACCGCTCGCCCACCTCTTGTGCGGGTGCGGTCACGGCGCAGCAGGCCACGCACACAACACAAACGGGGCTTGTGTGGGCCACGATGGGCACGTCCTTGCCAGCCGCAGCGGCGGCCGTGTCGTCGCCGGCGCGGCTCTCGCAGCGGCCGCTCGTCCTCTCTGGCGGGGTGTCGTCACCGGCGCCGCACACCTCTGCGCTGTCGCTTCCCAGCCCGCCGTCGAACGCCCTCGTCTCCCTCATCGCTCTCGCCTCCCCGGCGCGGCCGGACTGCGACGAGGCCGCGACGGACACCCCCTCCCCGTCCCCGCCCGCCGCCGCGGTGGCGCCCGCGCTGCTGGTGGAGGGCTTGCCATCGACGCAGCCTGCGGCCCACGCCCCGGCAATGGCGGGAGCCGCCGCGGCCGTCGCGCGCGGGCGGCCACCGTTCGTATTTTCTCCCATGACCTCGCCGCCGCTACGCGCCGCCGCTGCCCGGCCCGTCTTCGCCGCCGGTGCGTCGCCTCCGCTGCAGCGGGAGCGGGCCGGCAGTGACGGGCAGTGCAGCCTCAGCGGCAGCCGTGGGAGTGGTGGGATGATGGGGCCCTACCCCTCTGCCGCCACCGCCGCGGGGCACGCCGGGATCGGCTTCACCCCGCCGGCGCTGGCGACGCACGCTGGCCAGCACTTTGGGAGCGCCGGGGGCACGACGCCCATGACCAGCAGCAGCTTCGGCTCGGGGGTGACTGGGCTGGCCCACCACTACGGCGCCAACAGCTTTGGCGCCGGCGGCGCGGCGAGCCCGGGTGGCAGCGGGGCGGTGGTGCTGGGCCGAGGCGCAGGGGCCGGGAGCGCGTCACCTCTGGTGGGCTTCTCGCCACTCGCCGCGGTGGGTGCAGCACGCCTCCCGCCTCCAGCGCTGGCCGCCGGTCGCACCCCGACGGGGCGACCCCCGCAATCGCCGAGCTCCCCGCTGCCCACCGCGACGGCGACTACCACGACCACGATTACAGCCACAAGCGGGTCAAGCAGTGGGGCGTCACCCGCGCCGCTGCCGACGCGCCGACGCGCCCCGCCGCCGTCGCTGTTCCGGCAGCAGCGGTCCCCTGGCAGCCAGTCGCTGCCCAGCGGCCCCCCGCCGGGGCTGCCCAAGAGCCCCGCCACCGCCGCCACGCCCACCGGCACTGGCGCCACCGCCGCGGCCGCCGAGCACACGTCCCCCGTGTCTGGGGTGCCGCGCTCCACGACGAGCCGCACGGGAGTCACGACCACCACAACGACGACGACCACCGCCGGCCCGTCCTCCTCGCTTCTCATATCACCGCCCCTGCAGTCGCGCTCGCTGGCCCTCACCGGCACAAGCAGCAGCGCGAGCGACCTGGTGAACACCACCACCGACCGCGCGGGCACTGCCGCCGCTGCGGGTGCCGCCGTGGGCGCCACGGGTGCGGCCGCGCCGTCGATGCGGGCGGGTGGGCCGCCATTTGGTGCCCGTCACGGCAGCGTGAACCAGAACTTGAACACGCTCGCCTCGATGAGCAGCCGGGGTGGCGGCAGCGGCAGCGGCGGCGGCGGCGGCCTCGTGCGCATCTCCCACGACCGCCGCGCTCTTGTCGCTGGCATGTTCCGCGTGTCGCGGGATGGCTGCCTGACGGTGCGCAACATGCTGCTGCTGAACCCTACGCGTATCGACGCGGCCAGCAGCCCGGGCGTCGGCCCGACGTCGGGGCTCGGCACGCACGGTAGCTTCATGATGAGCGGCAGTGTCCCGGCGGCTGGGGCCGGGGGCGCGGCGGGGGGGGCGGGCGGCATGAGCGCTGGCGGGGGCCGGCCTGTGCAGCTGCTGCACCCGCAGCGCTCCGCCTCCGCCTACTCGCCCGTCTCTATCGGCGCGGCGGGGACGGGCCGCATGCCGCTGTTGGGGGGCGCGGGCGTGGGCGGGACGGCGCTCACCTCGCCGAGCACGGCGGGCCCTGACTGGTACTCCCCCCACACTTACGACGCCGGCGGCAGTGGCGCTGGAGGGGGCGGCGGCGGCGTTGGCGGTGGTGGGGGTGGAGCAGCTGGGTCGATGGGCCTGCGGGGGGCGCAGCATCACTCCCAACCTTTCCTCCACCCGCAGCAGCAGCAGCAGCTGGGCGGCTACGGCACGGCCGCGAACGCATCCTTCACGCTCTTCTCCACCAGCATGGACACTCCCTTCAGCCCCATCACGTACTCGATGGACAGCCAGCGCCTCGCGTTTCCCAGCCCGCTCGGCGGTCTCGGCCACTCGGAGCGCGTCGGCGGCGCACAGGGGCAGCTACTGCGCGCGGCGCGCGAGGACACGGCGGCCTCGCACTACCTTGGCGGCACCGCGCCGCTCGCACACGTGGTGCCGGCGTCGGCAACCATGTCTCTCCTGCAGCCCGTTCACTCCCAACCCCACCTACAGCAGCAACAGCATCACCAGCAGCCACACCTGCAGCCGCAGCGGCAGCAGTCCGTCAGCTTTCTGGGGCCGGCGCACGGCCCGGAGCTGCGCGCATCGCCGACGCGGCCAGGCGGCTTCGGCTTGCTGAGCGCGTTGTCCGGCCAGAGCGTGACCCCGGTCATCACCCCAAACACGTCCACCACGCCCGGCCGCCTCCTGTGCAGCAGCAGCGGCACGGGCGGTGGGGCGGGTGGGGGCAATGGGATGGGGACCAGCACAACCTCATCTTCGAGGGCCCCGCTGCGGCGGCAACTAAGCGTGGGCGGCGGCGGCACAGGCCACCTCCTCTCCAGCACGAACGCCGCCTCTCCACCAGCGCTCGCGACGGTCGGCAGTGTGGGCAGCCTGTTCGGCGGCGGCGGACCCTTCACCGTGACCGACACGGCAAGCAGTCTGCTGATGCCGTACGCTGACATTCCTGCGTGGCGCAGTGGGCCGGCCGGGGCCGGGGTGGGCGGCGCAGCTGGCGCAACCGGCTACGTGGGCAGCCCCGCCGTGCACGTCAGCGCCGGCGGCTTCCGCGGGCCGGGCACCGGCGCGATGACGCCGACGCCGTACGCGACAGCCGCCGCCATGAGCAGCTCCGGCACGGCGCAGAACACCCCGTGCTCGCCGATGCCGCCGAACGTGGTGCTGCTGCGCGATCTCGAGATCTTGTCAACTGCCGTCGGTGAGGGGGCCTCCGCTACGGTGTTCGTCGCCATACACAAACCTACTGGCCGCCGCCTCGCCGTGAAGCGCGTGGACCTCACACCGCTCTGCCTGGGCAGCGCGTCGCCGTACCTCCGCAGCGGCGCCCCATCGAACGGCCGCGTAAACCAGCTGCAGCACATCGTCGTGCGCGAGCTGCAGGTCCTGCACCTCACGTATCGTAGCCCGTTCATGGTCAAGGTGTACAACGCCTTCTTCCTGGCCGAGGTGCCGGCGCTGGACATCGTCATGGAGTTCATGCACTATGGCAGTCTCGACCACCTCGCCGACTCCTTGCAGAAGCACGCGCGGGTGGTGCGCGAGGCGCAGCAGCAGCGGCTGCGTCTGCTGCCCGACAACGACGACGATCTCGATGACAACGAGGAAACGCTGGAGGGCGGTGCGGTCGTGGCGCGCGGGGGCGGCGGCAGCGGCGGCGGCGGTGGCTTGTGCGACAGCCTCGGCGGCCCGAGCCCCTCCGCCACCCCACTCGGCCCGCACACGCGCGACACCTCCGCGCGGTACGACACTGCCGCTGGGGAGGTCGCGGGCGACAGCGTCGACGCGCGTGTGGGCTTGTCCAGCTTCCTCTCTCCCAAGCTGCCCGAATTCCACGGAGGGGCCCTGGCCGAGCAGGCGCCGCGGAGGTTCAGCCTCACGGGCACGCAGAGCAGCGCGAGCAACAGCGCCAGCGTCAACGCCTCGCGCAGCAACGCGAGGACGACAGGCAACTCCGGCGGCGGCGGGGGCAGCGGGCTCGGGACTGAGCGGGTTGACGGCGCGACGGCCGCTGCGTGTGGTGCCGGCGGCGCTGGCGTGCTGCGGAGTGGCGGCGTGCACGAGTCGCAGCTCGACGGCGAGGACGCACACGGGCCGGAGGACTCATTCTCGGTGAAGAGCGACTGCGGCTCTGGGGGCGACGCCGAGCCGGACGACGGCAGCGGCGTCGTCGAGGAGGTGTTCGGCGTCACGGAGCGGCTCGTGGCCGTGGTGGGCGAGCAGCTGCTGCGCGGGGTGCGGGACATGCACTTTCGCGGCTACATCCACCGCGACATCAAGCCCGGCAACGTGCTGGTGAACGAGCACGGTGTGGTGAAGCTCAGCGACTTTGGGCTGTCGCAGCGGTGCGACAACAGCGGCGCGGGCATCAAGAACCCGTCCATGTCCTTTGTGCCGCCGGCCTCGGCGGCCCCGACCCGGACGAACACGCCGCTGCAGTCGCCGTCCATGGTGGCCCTGCAGATCACCAACGCCCGTGCGCGGCGCCCACCCTTCCTGCACGGAAACAACCTCACCACGCACCTCGGCATGAAGCGGGGCAGCGGGCCGCTCACGATTGCGGGCGGCGCGTGCGACGACCCCGCCTCACCGGACGTAGGCAGCTCCGGTGTGGGCGAGCCCGTGATGGCCATGTCGGGCAGCACGACGAACAGCCTGATGGCGCAGCGCGACGGCATGGACGTACTCGAGACCGAGTGCACGTCGTCCGACGAGGACGAGGCGGGCGGCGGTGGTAACAAGTGGGGCGGCGGTCGCAGTGCCTCGTCCTCGTCGTCCGACGACGCCGCGGCTAACTGCTCTGGCACGGACAAGTACATGAGTCCCGAGCGGCAGCGCGGCGAGCGGCACGGCAAGCCGGCCGACATCTGGGCCGTCGGCGTCACCCTCGCTGAGTTTGCGATTGGCGAGTACCCGTACGACTTGAAGGACATCATCGACGAGTTCGACCGAGTGTCGCGCCTCGACAGGCCGGTCGATGTCCTCCACTTCAACGCCCACCGGGCGGTTCCGCTGAGCTCGGTCTTCGCGGACTTCTGCAGGCTGGCGACGCTGCCGGCGGCCTCGCAGCGACCCACGGCGCAGGAGCTGCTCGAGCACCCCTTCTTCAAGCAGTGGCACCGCCCGTTCAACCTGAAGGACTACCTCGCCACGCGGGTGCCGGTGCCATCGAACCGGCTGAAGGAGGACTACCTCGAGAAGCTGCGCGGCCACTCTGGGGACGAGGCACCACCGTCGCAGGGCTTCCCGGCGCTCGCGCCCACCAGTGGCGTGTGAACGCCACGGAGGTCGCCGCGGCTCGCCGTGTGCCGCTCTCGCCATCTTTCCTTCTCTTGTCCTACCGGTGCGTGTGGGAGAGACGACGCGCATCAGCGTGTTGGTGTTGGTGTGTGAGAGTGTGTTTGAATTTGTGCTTGGCGTCACGTATGTGCACAGGGTGTTGTCGATGAGTGTGATCTTCTCCGCGAGTCGGGGGGGGGGGGCGAAGGGTGCTTCAAGAACGTGGACCATGCACGCAACGAGGGTGAGCCTCAACAACCCGAGCAGCGCCGGCCCCCCACGCCGAGGGGCGGGAGAGGGGGGGGGCATCACAAGAAGGAGTGTGAGTGTGAGTGTGTGTATGTGTGTGTGTCTGTGGGGCAGCGGCGGGGAGGGGGGTACCCTCATGTGGGGTGCGGCGGTGTAGCACGGCGTTTGCGCTCGGCCCTCTCCGAGGGTGAACCCCCGATGCCGGAGCGGCTGCCGCATGCCGCGTGATGAGCAGGCGTGCTGCGCCTCACCGCAACACTCGCGTCGTCGTGCGCCGTTCTGCTTCGGCGCCGCTATCCGCAGCGTCCGCCTCCCTGCCCTCCCTCTCTCTCTACGTCTGCACGCGTGTTGCCCGCATATCACGTCAACTGACGTCTCTGGGTTTTGTATTCCGCTGTTCCTCCTCCCTCGCGTACGCCCCCCCCCCTCTCCCACCCCCACACAGTCACCCATACACACAGTCACCTATACACACGCACACACGTGCACCTCCGCCTTTACTCTACTGCAACGATGCTGCGCCGTAGCTGCCGCCTCGCCGAGCACATCGGCATGTCGGCCACCTCCGGCCGCCCCGTCTACAAGAAGTCAGCCGAGGACACGTTTGTGAGTCGGCGGCTGCGCAACTTCACACGCCGTGGGCCGCTCGGCCGCGTGATGACGGTGGTGGGCTACGGTGCGGCCGGCATTGCGGCGTACACCGCGGCGTGCCTCGTGGTCCGGACGGCACACCAGCGGACGGTCGACAGCCTGTTCGCGCCGGGCCTTGACTACACATTGGAGGAGTGGGTGGATGTGGAGCCGACGCTGGAGCCCGGCGATGTGCTGCTCATGCGCGGCACGGGCCCCATGAGCTGGTGCATCACCACGCTGCAGTTCATGCTGTCCGGCATGAGCCCCGCTGCGCTGCGCTACTCGCACGTCGCGGTTGTGGTCGCGCCGGCAATAATCGAATACGTCGACGCGGACAGCGGCAGCGACGCAGATGCAGCGGCGGCGCGGCAGACGGTCAGCGGACTGTCCACGCCCCCGTACCGCGTGCCCAGCCTGCGGGACGTGTTCACGACCGACGCGGCACCGAGCAAGGCAGCCAAGGCGGGCGCGACGGTTGTTGCACAGGCCGCCGCGCCAGACCGTGCGAGCGCGTCCTCCGTGCGGGCGCAGCTGGAAGCGGAGGAGACCGCGCTGCGCCGCCGCCCCGTCGTGCGCCGCGGCGCCATTATTCTGGAGGCGATGGACAACAAGGAGTACGACGTGCCGGACGTGAAGGGCAACGTGACACACGACACGGTGCAGCTCGTGGAGGCCTCGCGGCGGCTGCTCTCCATGACGCCGGGCGACGTACCCGCGTACCACTACTTCGCCGTGCGCCGGCTGCGCAACTACGAGCACACGCCGGAGCGGCAGGCGCGGCTGGCCCGCTTCTGCGAGGCGAGCGAGGGACGGTGCATGGACTCCAGTTTGCTGTACCCTCTGGCGTTCATGTCGCCTAAGATGCACGCCAACACGCACCCGCTGCGGCAGCTCGTCACGGGCGAGGTGTCGTGCAGCGAGCTCATCCTGGAGCTGTATCAGGAGCTCGGCATCGTGCAGCGCCGCTGGAGGTGGGTACCCGTGCCATTCGACGCGAGCGGCTCCGCAACGCGCACCGACGACCTCGCTGCGGCTGCTGTTGCGGCTGCTGGCGCGTCGGCGACTTCACCGACGCCGCAGCCCACGGCAGCCGACGTCGCGGACGACCGCCGCGGCGGCTCGCTGCACGTGTACGACTTCGTCTACGGCCGGCTCGATGCCCAGGCCCGGCAGCCCCTGCGTGCGCGGGATCGGCCGCTGCTGCCCGACGAGGTTGTCGTGGAGAATGGTGCCATCATTGCCGCCCCAGAGGTGCGGCTGCGCTCCACGACGCCGCGGTTGCGCCCCACGTGGCCGCACGTGGACCGGCTGAAGGAGATGACCGACATCTACGGCCGCGTGCTGTCGGGAAGCGACGAGGAACGGGCCCGGCAGCACCTGCAGCGGCGCACGGAGTCCACCTACAGGGTCGACCCCGCCGTGCCCGCGGTGACGCTGCGGGCTGGCGACGTGGCACGTGGTGTGGATGGGCAGACGTACCAGCTGCAGTGGTACTACGCCCATAACAGCCTCGCCACGTGTCCGTTCCACTTCACCGAGGGCATGGGCGAAAAGGTGATCGACTTCGCGGCGAACATCGGGCTGTCGCACGAGTCCTTCATACGCATTGTCCGCGGTGGCAGCGACGCGTTGCTGCTCGCCATGAAGATGGACTGAGCGGCGCTGCCGTAAGCCGTCCCCTGCTGAGCTTCCTCTACCTCATACCCCCCTCCCCTCTCCGCTACACGCCGCCTCGCGACACACCCGTAGACGCGCGCCGGCACGGGGGAGGGGGGGGGGGAAGGTCCTTCCTACGTCGCTGCAGCGCCTTTATACGCATACACACACCCACACTCCACAGAAGGGCATCAACTGCTGCTGCTGCTGGTGCTGCGCAGTCTGCCCCTCGTTCCCCGCCTCCCCTGTGTCCTGCAGTCTTGTGTGTGCCGTGCGTGTCCCTCCCTTTCTCCTCACATCTCTCTCTCTCTCGCTCCCTCCTTCCACGCGGTGCAGCGCCAACTGCCGCGTCTGCACAGCCGTGGACACACGAGTGACACCAGCTTCCCACAACTCCCCCCCGTTGTGTCGGCCCTCTTCCCTTTTTGCGGCCCTCCCTTCCCTCTCCTTCTCTGCGCCGCTTCCACAGCGGCGTGTGCGTGGGCAGCCCCAGCGGCTGCTCGCACCGTGCACGCGTGATGCTGCTGCAGAGCTCGCCTGCACGAGGACGATGGGAGGGCTACAGCGCACAAGTACCGAGTCGAGTGCGGCACGACGGCATCACGTGACATGCCCTCTGCCTCTCGGCCCCCCCTCCCCCCTCCGGTGCGTCGACACACTCTCACATATCCGCCCATACACGCATGCCGACCGCGGCGCGTGCGTCGCATGTCTCGGCGCGGCTATCGGCATGAACGGCGGAACTGCGTCTCTCGCAGGGACGCATCACCGGCACACCGTGGCTTCTGAGTCTGAACGTCAACGCCACGGAGATCACCGCGGTGGCTCTCCCGCGGCACCTTCACGCGTCTCTCCCCTCCCTCCGCCTTCCACTGCGCAGGTCTTCCATCGCACCTCGCAGCGCTGCTGCTCCTCCGCCTCGCATGTCCCTCACTCTTTTGCTGTCTTGATCCCGCCTCCCTCCGCTTCTGCTCTGCCGCTGCACCCACACGCGATCGCGTGGACACGCGCCGCACTCGATGGCACCGCACAGTCCCCCTTCCCGCCTCTGAGTCGATCACGACCTCCACCTCGCTCCCTCCACCTGCTTCACCTTATTCCATCCTAGCATACTGCCTTCACACCCCCTGCCTTCACCTCCACCTCAAAACACACGCACTCTCTCACCGACAGAGGCACTCCGAGCTTCATCGCCATGTCCGCCACCGTCACGACGCAGGCCTTCAGCCTCAAGACGCGCCAGCCCATCGCCGACGAGGACGCCCTTCTCACCGAGGAGGACCGCATCCTCAAGGAGGCGACGAAGGGCGAGGACTGCACGACGCGGCGCCGGGCGTGCAAGAACTGTGTCTGCGGGCGTGCAGAGCTGGAGCGGCGCCTCGAGGCGGAGGGCAAGCTGCCGCCGGAGGGGGTGCAGATGCCTGCGGGCGGGTGTGGCAACTGCGCCAAGGGCGATGCCTTCCGCTGCGCCAACTGCCCCTTCCTCGGCCAGCCCGCCTTCGACAACACCGCGGACGGCAAGGTCAAGCTGAACCTCATGGACGACATCTAAGCCGTGATCGATGTGCCGTCCTGGAGGCGGCTGTGTACAGGCTCCTCTGCGCACCCCGTTGAGTGTGTGTGTGCGCGCGCACGTGCCTGCCTGTGGCCTTGCTTGTGTCACCGTCTTGCTTCTCAGTCTATTTCAGCGTGGTGGGTTGCGTCTGCCTTGTAATGCTCTGCCGTTCAGCTTTGACCAGAGGACCTCTGTTCTACGCCACATTGCGCATTCGCGCTGACGACACGAGGCAGACTGCAGGGTGCGCCTGTGCTTGGGGTGGTGTGTGTGGGTGGGGTGACTGCATCCGATGTGGGTCCAAGTAGCGGCCGCCCTCTGCTGCCGAGTCGCAGTTGTGTGTACGCGAATGTGCGCACCTCGCCGACACACACACACACGCCACTTGTGCTGCATCGCGGCGCGGTGGCCCCCCCTGCTGTGTTGGTCCTTTTCTGTCTCACCTTCTCTATGGCGGCGTTGAAGGTGCGTTCCAGCAGAGTTGCCAGCGCTGATGTCCCCTTCTCTTCCCCTTCTTCCCTGTGCGCGTGCCTGCTGCACCCCACGCGGTTGCACGGAGGGCCCCCCACCTCACTACCAGCTTCACCCCTCGTCTGCTCTGAGTTTTCTTCTCTTCTGTGTTGAACACACACGCACACACACACACACACACACACACGTCAGTCTCGTCGACAGACAGTTACGTAGTAGAGGCGCGCACACACTGCCCATCACTGCCACCCTTCCCCTCCGTGCACTTCGCGAGGAACCCCTCCCCCTTGACGGTACCGCACCGAACACAGGCATCACCAGAACACAGTCACGCACACCGCCCGTTGCACCGCCATCGACATCATGCGCTGCTATCCTGCCCTGCGTGCCCGGAAGGACATCGTCGAGCTCCTGGTGCGCCAGGGCCGGCTGGCCGACATCCAGATGCTCAACTTCTTCTCCATCCAACTCAACCGCGAAACCGGCACGGCGGCCACCACGGCGACAGCAGCGGCCGCAACTGCCACCGCCGCTGGCACTGCGGCAACAGCGAAGGCGTCTGCGGCAACAGCGGACAAGGCGGCGGACGCAGCCACCCCACCCGCGCCGGCGGCGGTGCCGGACGCATCGAGCGCGGCGACCACGGCCGACGCCACGGCTAGCGCGGCGGCGGCCAAGGCAGCCGCGGCGGCGAGCAAGAAGAAGGCGTGGACGGCCTTCCACAACCGCAGCCACGCAGTGCGGCAGCTCGCGAGCAGCGCGAGCCCTGTGGCGTGGCTGCGGGAGGTCTACGGGGGGGCGGACGAGTGGTCGTCCTCCGCGCTGACGGCCGCCAGCGCCGTCGCCACCCGCGCGGCGGACGGGGCAGCGGCTCCGCTAAAGGCCAGCGGCCTCGCCACCGCCGTCGGCGTCGTGGACGCGCCATCAGCCGCGAACGGCATGCCCAAGTCCATACGCGTCGTGCTGCGGCTCGCGGGCGCAGGGGTGGCTGAGTCGGCGGGCAAGCCGACGTACGTGACGGCGTCCGTCGCGCTGGACCAGCCCGGCGTCGTGGAGAAGAAGCTGGTCAACGGGGTGCTGCGCGTGCGCCTCGACGGGGCGACGGCGGTGCAGTGCGAGTCACTCCCGGCGGAGCAGGTGGCCAGCTACCAGCACGTTCTCACTTCCACCGCCTACAGCGCGATACTGCGCAAGGTGGAGGAGGTGTGCGCCCTGCACGCGACGCACACTGTTCGCTACGATGCGCTGCTGCTGCGCAACCCGGCGGTGCAGATGCGGCTGGCGCAGCTCGCGTGCTTCCGCTACGGCATCGACTGCCTGACCGACTACGTCGTGGGCGACCCCGATGTGGAGGAGGAGGGCGGCGGCGACTCGGCGCCTGAGTTCTTCAGCAGCTTCTCGCAGCGGCTGCACCTGCCCCTGATCGAATCCATGGCGCTTAACATCTACGCCGAGCGCGCGCTGATGGACGGCATCGATGGGATGTGGGAGATGGTGCGCGACACCCCGCTGGTGGCCGCCGTCCCGCACCGCAGCAACCCCGCCAAGAAGATCGACTATCCGTACCTCGCGGAGCTGTTCCACTCCTCCAAGTATCTGTTGACCGCATCGGACGGTACGATGGAGGAGCAGGCCCTGGCCTTCCTGCAGCCGCTGCTGGCGCACGGCGGCCCGCTCAGCAACAGCGCCGACGGCGGCATCACGGCGGCGCTGCAGCGCATGGCGGGCTTGACGGCGGGCCGCGGCTACGGCACACCCCGCCTGGCTGCCGCGCACGTCAACCTATCCGGCATGGCGCAGACGCTGGAGCAGGATGTGGCGAAGCTGCTCCACATGCTGGCCACCCAGCAGGACAAGGCTGAGCCCAACTTTGTGATCAGCGCGGCGCAGTACATCTCGGAGGTGCTGGCCAACCTTGCCGTCATCTACCGCTGCACGGCGGCGCTGAACATCGACGAGGAGGGCCGCGGGCACCGCGAGTGGCTTCTCGCGCAGGCGTTTGGCGGTGCCTCGGCGGTGCGGCGGCAGCGCATCCTCGACGACCTGACGATGGCGCGGGCCGCGGCGACGGTGATTCGGAAGAGCAAGGACCTCGACAACTACTCTACGCACCCCATCGAGCTCATGAACGCGTCCCCGCGCAAGGCAGCAGCAGCAGCGGCGGCGGCGTCAGCGTCGAAGGAGTCGGCTGCTGGCAAGCCGGCGGCGTCTGCGTCGTCGTAGGAAGAGGGGCACCGTGCGCGTGGCTGCACGCGTGCATGCGCGAGTGCGTGTAGCCCCCCTCTGACGCCCACAAGCAGAGAGTGAGGAGTGGATGTGCGTCGAAGTCTGAGGGGGGCTGGACGAGAGTGCACTCTTGTCCTGTATCGTCGATGCTGGACCCCACCGACAGCTGCCCCACTTCCCTCCCGCACCGCACCGCACCGCTGCCGCCTCCTTCCCCAAACCACATCGGCACCTCGTAATTCTGCCCCCCTCCCCCCGTTCCTCCGCGGCTGCACCCGCGCTGCGTGAGGCGGCTGCACCCACGCTCGGTTGACAGCAACCCGGTCCCTCCTCCCCGCTTTCTCGTACCTCACGATCTGCACGCGTTGGAGGTGGGGAGGGCAAATCAGTAGGAGTTGGGTGTTGTATGAGCGTGTGTGTGTGTCTGTGTCTTGGTGCGTGTGTGTGTGTGTGTGCGTGTGTGTGGTCCTGTGATCTGCAGAGCGGCCGCTCTTGAGCGCCTGCGTCGGCGGTGAGCGGTTCGGCGTACGTGTGCGCGTGCGTGTGTGTGTGTGTTGGCTAAGGGTGCGTCTGTCTTCACTTACTCGTTATCTAAGTCACACAAGAAGCAAAGCTCAAGCTAGAACTGTGATGATTGCGTCAGGGTACACGAGCAGCTGCTGCAGCCGCAGCACGAGTCTCCATGCCTCAATGTCGTGGCGTGGATGCGTCCTGCCCGCACTTTCTTGCGTGCGCGTGTGTGCGTGTACGGGCAGCCACGCGTCGCTGCGTTGGTCGAGCGCGTCGGCGTCACCCCAGAGGAAGCGTGCGGTGCTGCGCAATAATACCCAAGACGGAGCCGGCGCGTGCTTGTGGTGGGCGCTGCTTCCGTGTGTACATATACACATATGTCGGTGTGTGTGTGTGTGTGCTGAGCGCAGCGTCCGAGGGGCTGTGCAGGTGGCGCGGCTGGTCGACTACCGCATGGACGCACTCGAAGCCGCTGATGGGACGCAGCGTGCTGGGCCATCTCCTGATGCGGCCAGTTCTTGCATCACCTCCTCCCCCCTCCCCTAACACACACACACACACACGCTCTCTTCGCCGCTCGGCTGCTTTCCGATAGCGACCCCACACCCCCACCAATCCTCACACACACACACACACACGCACACACGGACCCATTCACAGGAGACAGCGCCGACACGACGCGCCCTGCGGACATGTCGTCTTGTGGTGGACCTCACGAGGTGGGTGATGTGCTCAAGGCGACCCCACCTCCTCCCGCTTCAACGCCCGGCCACGCTAATGGCGACGCGCCGTGCTGCAGGCGCCGCGAGGACGAAACTGAAGACGACGACGACATGGAGCGCCGCCTCACGTCCGCTGAGGAGTTGCGCGGGCACCTGCTCGACTGCGTGAGTCTCTACGCATCTCGCTTCACGTTTGTCGAGGCCTCCCTGACTTGCATCGGGCCGCTGTGCGACGGCGAAGAAGGCGGCAGCGACGTGCGAGCCGCGGCGCAGGCGGCGGAGGACGCGTCATGTCTGTCGAACTCCGGCCATGGCGCCTTCGATGCTTCAGTCGTGGCCACGGTGGTGTTCGTGCGAGTCGAGGCGCCGCCGTCCCCTCCCCGTTCACCGCCTCCGTCCATCAGCGCCGCGGCGGCGGCTACCGGCAGCGAAGAGTGCGCAACACCGCTGAGCCCGGCGACGGTGCTGGTCGGTGTCGTGGTGAAGTTTCAGTATTGGCGCGGCTTCGCCCGCGTGGCGGAGCGGCGGTACGGCGCGTCACGCGCGACGACGACCGCAGACGCAACTGCGGCCGCGGCGGCGACGGCATCACGCACACCGGAGGACCGGCAGGAGTCTGAGGCCGCTGCCGACGCCGCGGCGCTGATAGGAGGGCGGGTCACGTTGGCGGAGCTCCTGCGCGACTCGCGGTGGCATGCCGTCGCGGACGCAGAGCCCGTCGACGGCGGGGAGTGCAGTGGCTTAGGCTCGCAGCGGGATGCCGTGCCGCTCTCGCCGGCAACGCCGCCACGCACGCCGCCGAGCCCCGCGCTGCGGCGGTCCCCGTACCCGTCCGGCGAGGCGGGGGCAGGTGCGTATGAGAGTCTCATGGCGCTGCTGGTCAACACGTACCTGTAGGGGGGGGGCGGGTGTGCAGTCCACTCGGTGTGCATCGCGCACCTGCGTGTCTTGATGACTTCGCGGTGCGTCAGATGTCCCCCCCCTCCCCCCCCTCACACACACACGTCAGCGCTGCTGTCAACAAAATGAAGAACCGGAACACGGGAGTGTCGTGCGGCGGTGGATGAGGGGGACAGGGGCGGGGGTGGCGTTCGCCGCTCCTTCTACGTGCGTCACGAACGACAAGGTTCTCACAAGTTCCGCAACAGTTGGGAGGGGAGGAGGGCATCGGAATGGCTGTGCGTGTGCGATGGCACGCTTGTCACGGCACACACGACTGGTTGACAGCCGTCAACCATATCCCGCTTCCCCTCGAGGCTGCCACAGCAGGGAAAGAGAAGGAGGTGTGTGTGTGTGTGTAGAGGTGAAGGGGTCCAGCGCCTTCACCGCGCGTGGACACCGAGTGACTCTCACCTGCTTCAAACTCTTCACACGCCCCCGACTGCCACGACGCTCCTCGTGCGTTGCACATCGTCATCGTCCTCAACACTCGCACTCTCCCTGACGCACACACGCACGCCCGCTATGGCAGCAAGTCCCCCCCTGCACAGGTGACCCCAAATACACACTCTCACAGTAGGCCCTCCCCTTCATCAGAACTTCGCAAGATCCTCGACCCCTTTCCCGCTCTCTCACTTCCACCGCTGTCGCAGTCGCAGCACGCCCACCCCTTCGCCCACGCACGGCTTCGCTCGTCCCTGCAGGTTCTCGCAGCACGTGTGCGTCTGTACGCCATGCTGGTCCTTCTCGTCTACACGGCGATTCTCGCCCTCGCGGCGGCCGTCACCTTCGTCCTCTTCGGCGAGGCGGCAGGGGCAGACGTCGCGGCGACGGACGCGCTTGACTTCTTCGCTGCCACGCCGACCGCCGAACCGCCGCTGCAGCCGGCGTCCCCCTCCACCGCCGCCGCCGCCGCCACGTCGACGCACGCCGCGGACGCCGCCGGCGCAGGTGATGCCGCACATAGCGGTGCGGCGGCGCACATTCAAGCCCTGCTCGACAAGTCGGGCGTGCCGCCGCAACAGCAGGAGATGATCTCATTCCTGGGGAAGCACTGCTGCGTGCTGCCGGTGGAGTCGCACACCGTCAAGGTGCTGACCCACCCCACCACCTTCTACGAGGAGCTCAAGGCCCGCGTCATGGCCGCGCAGCGCTCCATCACGCTCTCGGCGCTGTACATCGGCGACGGCCCGCTGTCCAAGAGCTTCGTCGCGTGTCTGGAGGAGCGCGTACGGTGGGCCGCGGCTGGGGGCCACACGTTCACCGTCACAATCCTGCTCGACTACAACCGCATGCAGGACCGCAAGAACCTCGTGACGCTCAAGACACTCATGGAGCTGGCACAGAAGACGGCGAGCTCGGCATCGCTGCCTGGGACGGACGACAGGCCAGCAGCGGCAGCGGCGGCGGCGTTGAGGCCGGCCGATTCACCGACGCACGCCTCGCCTTCTCCGTCCTCGTCGACCTTCACCGGGTCGTTGGAGAGCGACGAGCTGGACGACGGCGGGGTGCGCGTGCGGCTCTTCCTCTACCAGAACCCCAGCCGGTGGAACCGCCTGTTCGCCCCCTTCGGGCGCGCCAAGGAGGTGCTCGGGGTGCAGCACACGAAGATCTTCGTCTTCGACCAGCGCCACACGGTTCTCACGGGCGCGAACCTGTCCGACGACTACTTCGCAACCCGGATGGACCGCTACATGATGGTGCAGGACAACCCCATGGTGGCGCGGTGGTTCAGCCGGCTGGTGCACACGGTGAACGCCGTGTCGCACCCGGTGGTGTGCCGCAAGGAGTTTGCCGAGAGCTACGGCAACAGCACCAATGCCGATGGTAGCGTCTCCAGCAACGCAGGAGGCAGCCGCGGTGCTTCACCGACGACGTCGCCGACACGCCGCCAGGGCTCGCCGACGCTGCACCGCAAGAGTGACCTCGTGATCCTGCCCAACGCACTCGGCATGGACCCGTCGGGCGAGACGCGCGCCTTCTGTGCGCGCATGAATGAGCTGCTGCACGAGTTCGCGGCGTGGGCACGGCGCATGTGCGCCGCGGACGCTGTCGACTGGGCCAAGTACGACACGTTCCTGTACCCCACACTGCAGGTGGGGCGTGCTGGGGTGCAGCACGACAGCGTGATGGTGAAGCAGCTGCTGCGGCTGGCCACGAGCGAGGACCACGTCTTTCTCACCTCGCCGTACCTGAACATGTACGCGTCCTTTGTCGATGAGGTGCTGCGCGGCGCCGGCCACGTCGACTGCATCACCGCCAGCGTCCAGACGAACGGGTGGAGCGGCCACCGCGGCATGGCGGGCCGCATCCCGCTCTTCTACCTGCAGCTCGAGCGCTCCTTCTATTACCTGATGAAGGCCTACAACTGCCTCGACCGGGTTCGCATTCGCGAGTTCTCCGTGAAGGGGCTCACGTTCCACGCTAAGGGCCTGTGGTTCGCTGGTCGCCGTGCGGTCAAGCCGGACGGTGCGCACGATGCCGCGGCGCCGGCCGGCGATGCGTGCGAGCCGGACAGCATCTCCGCGCCGTACCTCGTGGCCTACGGCAGCACGAACTACGGCTACCGCTCCGTTCACAAGGACGTCGAGGCGGAGGCGTTCCTGCTGACGACCAACGACGCGCTGCGCGAGACGCTGCGGCAGGAGCTGCTGTTCCTGCTGACCCAGTCCGTGAGTGTCGCGGAGGCGCAGTTCATCGGCACGGCGATGGGCCGCTTCCAGCCGGTTGTCTCCCTCATGGCCCACCTCGGCCAAGACTTCCTCTAGGCGGATGCGGAGTAAGGAATTTTGGTGGGACGCTGCACCAGGGTCGCCTGCTGCTACGCGACCCAACCGCGTGCTGGTGTAGTATATGTATGTGTGTGTGTGTCTGCGTGCGTGGGTTTGTGCCTGTCTTCTTCTTCCTCACAGAGCTTCAGTTGCTTTCTTCTCCGCCGTGCGTGCGTGTCTCCGACCTGGCGGCATTTTGACTTCGGTGCACGCGTACGTGCCGGTCCTCTCCGTGCGCATACGTGGTGTGTGTCTCTGTGTGTGTGTGCGATGGTTATCAGGTTACGTGCCTTGGGCACCACGATGCCTGAGAAACCTTCCTGCCGCCCGCCGCCCACCCCCCCCCCCTCTGCAGCACCCTCTCACCACACTCCCCGATCTCTGCGATCGTGCCGCGCGTGGGCCACGCAATCGACCGTCCTTACCAGCGAACGCAATTGCTACACAGCGCAAGAGCGGCCGCCTCTTGGCACGGCATGGCGTGGCACTGCTCTCTCGGCCTATCTCCCTCGATTTTCGCTCCCTTTCTTCTACGCCGTCGCAGTGGAGTAGCGTTTGTGGCATGACTGTGTGTGTGTGTGTGTGTGTGTGTGTGCTTCGGGTCGGGTGCCGTACAGCACCGCTTCCACTCCTCCTTCGTGTCGCTGTCTCCCTGTCTCTTTCGCGCTCCCGTGGAGCCGCTGCCGTCGTCGACGCGCGGCTCATTTGGGTGGGAGTTGCCAATCACACCTTATAAGTCGCGGGCGAGGGGAGGGGGGGGGTGGCGGAGGCGGCTTGGGTGGGCTGCGGGCTCGGGGGAAGCGAGCGCCACCGCGCCCACTGCCTCGCCAACGCTCTTCACCTCTCACTCTCGCGGCCCTCGCCTTGCCGCGACACGTGTCGCCTAAACGCCGGCGTGTGGAGTTGATGTTGCGTGTGAAGGCGCCGCACTGCCGCCACCGTCATCGCTGGCAACGCCCCTTTCCACTTCTCCCCATCCCCGCTCTCTCGCTCCCCAGAGGGGGGGGGGCGGCGGGTGCATGCCTCACTTCACACACACACACACACCAACATGCACACAAGCGCGGTTTCACGAAGCAGCAAGAGCGGGCGTTTGGAAGTCGTGCAAAAGAAGCAAGCGGCTGTTGCATGCCCTTTGCAGCCCAGTGCTCCGCGGCGCATGTGCGCGTTGCCGCGGAGGCTCTCGGGGGGTGGGACGGGATAAGGGTGGAGAGCGAGAGACAGAGGCAAGCAGCCCACCTCTCGCTCCCGCGTGCGGTAGCTCAGCACCGCTACCTTCACCCTCTCGCGGGGAGGACACGAGCCCACAAGCCATGCCGCACCACGCACACAAGCACCGGTGCCGCACAGTGCCGTCCTTCCCCCTCCTCTCCCTGTGATCCGCTCCACCTCATTCCTCGAACCATCGCCACGCCCCCCCCCCCCACACACACACACGACTGCTCCTGCGCGCGCAGGTGTACGCTCCCAGTGGTGCCCCTCCTCCCGCATCTCTCCGCCCTCCCCCCTCCTCATATTTACTCCAATCCGAGCCTTTCCTCCATCCCAGCTAGCCTGCACACACGGATACACACACACGCACGCGCGTTGTCCCACCCCCGCTCTGCGACGCGCACGCCATCCCTGCCACCGCTCACTTATACACACACACACACTGCGGGGCACGCAAGTTGCGCCCACAGCGCACGCGCTTAAGTGCCAGCTGCCAGGGGCCGCTGCCGCCGCCGTCGCTGCTGCACAAGCTCCCTCTTGAGCTTCCCTTCACTCTTCCGCTTATTGCCTCCTTCCTTCTCTTCCAACCTCACCGCCCCTCCCGCCCCCCCCCCCGCGCCGTCCAGTCCACACCGTTGACGTGTGCGTGCGCGTGCGACAGTGTCTGTCACCACCTGCGTCACGGTGCTGTCCACGTAGTGCCGTGTTCGACTTCTTCGCCTCCCCATCCCTCTCCTATCCCTGTTCATCCTTCTCGCCACACCTTCTTCCTCTCCAACCACTTGATCACCAACTCGACCATCGCGCTCTCGTCATCCCGGCTGGCCCTGCCGTGTCACTCCACCCTTCCCCCATCCGTGTCTGTCTCTGTGTTTGTGTGTGTGTGTGTGTGCCCCTGCGACGCGGGAGTGCGCTACCAACTTCCGTGTCTCCTCACCCCCCTCCCCCCAACCACACACACGCCAGTGGCGCTGACGGCCACTGCCGTGTACCGCTCGGCCCCCGCCTGCTCCTTCCCTCGAACTCCTCTGTTTGCCCTTCCCTCCGCCAAGTCGCGAACGGTCGCCGCTGCGCTGCTCTGCCTGTGTCTGCGCCCGCGTCTGAGTGCTCGCGCACCTGTCATCGCCATCCGCCGCAAGCAGCACACACGCACACGCGCACACACACACTCGTGTGATTCCCGTGTGTGGGTACTGCGGACCACACGCCGCTCTGCGTCCCCCCCTCCCCCCCTTCTCCCTCCGTGCCGCCCCCTTCTCCTTTCTCTTGTCTTCTCAGCCAGTTACGGATGAGCCACTCCGACTCGATGGCGACGCACGTGCCGGGCTGGCGGCCCCCGCAGAACCCTGCAGCCGTCCGCAAGTACTCCACCGACAGCGCCGCCCCGCAGCCGCCGGCGAAGATCATCACGGAGGACCACGCGCTCGTCGAGGTGTTCCGGCGGTCTGCGGCTTTCCAGAAGCTCATCGCGTACGTGCAGGGCTGCGCGGAGTCGGTTGAGTCGACGCCCAACTACCAGCGCCTGTCCGCGACAGTCGACGCGTGCGACGACACAGTCAAGTACCTCGTGACGGACTACTTCCCCAAGCTGCACGACCACGTGACGGCGATCCCGCTGGAGGACATGGCTCAGCAGCGCTTCGGCAACCGCGCCAAGCGCGTCTTCCATGAGCGGCTCGAGGAGTCGGTGGTGGCGGACATGGCGAAGCTCGTCCGCACCTTCCCAACCTCCGCCTCCCGCACCGACGACGAGGTCGACGCGATGGCGAGCGAGCTCGCCGCGTACGTGACGGACTCCTTCGGGAATGCCACGCGTCTCGACTTCGGCAGCGGGCACGAGCTGCACTTCTTCATTGTGCTGATGATCTGCCTGGAGGAGCACGGCGATCGCGGCGGCAGTCTCAAGGACGAGCCGACGGTGTTCGTGCAGCTCGAGGTGCCCCCGCCGCCGCCGGTCCCGGCAGCGCAGCGTGACGAGGTTCGCAAGCGGCGGCAAGACTACGTCTTCTACATCTTCTACGAGTACATGCGCCTGGTGCGGCGGCTGCAGAAGCACTATTCGCTCGAGCCTGCCGGCTCGCACGGGGTGTGGGGGCTCGACGACTATCACCACATCCCGTACATCTTCGGTGGGGCGCAGCTCATCAACGCGGAGATGCGGCCTATCAAGCCCGCGGCGGAGCAGGAGGCCGTGCTCATCCTGCCAAAGCACGTCTGCGATCGCGCGAAGGTGGCGGCGCTGAAGGACGGTTTCATGTACTTCGGCATGATCGCCTGGATCCTGGAGAACAAGACTGGCCCGTTCCACGAGCACAGCAACATGCTGTACAACATCTCCGGCGTCGAGCACTGGGCGAAGATCTACGGCGGCATGGTGAAGATGTTCGCCGCGGAAGTGCTGGCCAAGTTTAACGTCTCGCAGCACCTTTTGTTTGGCCGTCACCTCCCGTGGAACACCAAGTCGCTGGCCTAGATCGAGTACGTGCCCGTCTGTGCGACTCTGTGTGTGTGTGTGTGTGTGTGTGTGTGTGTGTGAGCGTGAGCGCGAGCGTGCGTGGGTGCATCGTCGGGTGGGGCACGTACGAGGTGCTGTGGCATGGACCTTGTTCCTCTCTCGCACCGCGCCCCCTCCCCACCTCCCTATTGCAAATCTGAGTGACGGCATCAGCACACCTGACCTCACCCGGCACACGCTATGTTTGCTCTGTCTCTTCCCAGTCTCCTCCCCCGACCTGACTCGACTCCGCCGCACACCACCGGGCTCACGGCACACGAGCGCTGCAGTGTGTGCGTCTGCCTCGTTGTGGCGAGATCGGCTTCGAGACGACGAGGCGGCCATCGCAGTCCAGTGGCGGATGCGCGAGGTCTGCCGCAGAGTCCCCTTCGAGCTGGTCTCCTCCGTTGCGTGTTCACCGCGTGCGCCGGCCGCCGCTGACCGCTCAAGAGCGCACGCCGTGGCATCCCCTCGCCCACCTGCGGCGCACATCGGCTCTTTTGAACTTCTCGCTGTACAGCATCATTCACACCGAGTGCGAGAGGGAGCGAGGGGCAAGCGCGATCGCTGATGCGATTAGGTCGCCCAAGGCTCGTGCCCGTGCGTGGGTGGAGTGGCGCGTGTCCTCAGCGAGCCTCTCTTGTTCATTGATGCCCAAACCGCTGATTCGCCCTTGTCGGCCCCCCGCCCCCTTCTATGCATGCGGCACCCAGCAGCCCGCCTCTGGGCAGACTGCGCGCACACCGACCCCCTCCCCCCCCCAACACACCCAGACACACACAAACAGGACTGCAGCCGCTGCCTCTACCGTTCCACCCCATCTAGTACCCCTGCCCCCCCCCCCTCCGTTTGGCCGTGATGTCCGACGAGGCCGCGATCAGCCGTCGCACTGCTGGCATGGCTGCACGCGCGCAGCCGCTGTTTCCTCACCGAGGCGGTGTGGCCGCCTCCCCACGCCCGCTGACCGGCCTGCGCCCCGCCCACTCCGGCCCCAGCCCACCGGCTCGCGGCTTCTCGCACACCCCAACCGTCAGCTCCGTCCCCTCCTCTCAGGAGAGTGGGGCGCCGTCTTCGGTGGAGGCCCACAACGCCTCGGCCAGCACCACCGCCCTCCCCTCCAGCGCCGCGCCAGGGCACGAGCCGCCCGCCACCATCGCCGCTGGCCTGCTGTTCGCGTCGGTGCTGCAGCCCCATCGCCGCCACAGCAACGGCGGCAGCGCAGGGCGCGCGGCGCCGCTCACCCACCCGGAAAGCTCCACGACGTCGGGCTGCACTCCGAGTGAGCGGGACGCTGCCACCGCCGTGGGGGGCTCGTCCTTCTCGTCCTCCACGGTGTCGGCACCGTTTGGCGCGTCGCACACGATGGCTAGCCGCACCGTGCCCCCGCCCACGGGACCGCCCACCCCCACCACCCCACCCACGCGGACCGACGCACCAGCGCACGCGGCTGTGTCCTGCCTGGCTCCCGATGGGCCCCCCGCGCGTCCCGCAGCACACGAGGCCCCCGCGAGCTTCCCCGCCGGACTCGAGCTACTGCCCCGCTCTCTCCCGGTCCGAGGTGACGTCTCGTGCCTCTCCCACGCCGGTCACGGGGACGACGCGGCCCTCTTCAGCTCGGTGAGTGCGACCACGATGTCCGTGTCCAACGCGGCGACCGCCTCCGCGTGGGAGGAGGGGCGGCGAGGCAACAGCATCAGCGGCAGCTCCATCGCCGCAGCGGTCAACGCTGCTGCTGCTGCCGCGGCGGCGGCGGCGCGGAGTGCGAAAGCCGCGGGTGCCGCCATGGTGGAGGTGCCGAGCAGCCACAGCAGGGAGAAGAGCGGGGAGGGGGCAGCGGCACACGACTTCTCCAACTCGTCCCACATGTCGTCGGTGCTGCACCACCCCGGCGCAGAGGGGGTGCCGGCGCTGATTCGCGCCGAGGCCGGTGGCGGCCTGTCGAGTGCGTCCGCCGTCGCCTCGTCCCTGACAGAGGCGGGGGTGCCGTCGGTGCCGCCGCCGAGTGGACTGCGTGACCCGGTCTCGCTGCTACACCTCGTGCCGCTGCACCTTCTCTTCGCCACCCCCGCGCCACCCGCGGCGCCGTCCTCACCGTCGTCTGCCGCGGTGCCGGCAGAGCCCGCGAGCGCATACCGCCAGGCCTTCTCGCAGCTGCGGTGCGCGGCGACGCCGGCGTCATTGCTGACGCGCAGCGCGGCGTGGGTGCAGCAGCTGGAGGACGAGGTTGGGGAGGTGACGGGGGACGCCGATGCTGGAGCTGGCGAGGCCGGCCACGGCGAGGCTGGTGGCGACGGGATCGCCGTGTGGAGCAGCCTTGTCACGCACGTGATGGCAGACCTTCATCACGACCACACAGAGGAGGACTTCTTCACCGACGGCCTCGGCGACGACGCGGTGGACGGCAAAGCGAGGTACTGCAGCGGCGCGACACGGGGCGCGGCATCGTCCGTGCCGCTGCTGTACCTCGCCGACCAGTCGCTGCTGATGATGACGGACGACGCTGGCGACGGCGCCTCGAGCGCCTCCACGGGGCTGCCGGCCTTACCCGTCGTGCCGGCGATCGTCTTCGCCGCCGCGGTGGCGTACACGCCCGACCTGCCCCGCTTCTTGCTCGTGAGCCGCACGCACGTGTACCTCTGCGAGCCGGACGGGCGCGTGGCGTACTGCGTGCCTGTGCACGGTGTGCGGCAGGTCGTGCGGTGCGCCGGCGGCTTCCTTGTCTGGCGCCTTATCCCCGAGACGGTCATGACGTCCATGACAGCGGCGGCCTCGGCCCAGTCGCCGCTCTCCACTCTCGGCACCCGGCGGCTGCTACCGACCAGCACGAGCACCAGCAGTCTGTCCGACCGCGCGAGTGCGCCACCGTCGGCCGTGCCCGGCGTGGCGGAGAAGGAGGCGATCACCGAGTGGGCGATCCGCATCACCGACGTGGGACCGATGGCCGCACATCTGCGCCCCACCGCGTCTCCACACAGCAGCCGCGGGGGCGCGACGGGTACGAGTGGCGGCGCGCGAGGCCGAAGTACGTCGGCGCTGCGCATCACCGTGCCTGCGATGCCGTCGGCGGCCTCGCTCGATGCCGAGGCGATGCGTGCTGAGGCGACGCTGTACCTGCTGAACGTGCTGTGCGTCCTGCGCACGCTGCCGTCGCTGCTCGTCTCGTCGTGGGCAGGTGGCGACACCCCTGCCACCGTCAGCGAGCTCGTGCCTGCCGCGCCAGCGACGTCACTGGCCGGGGCGCGCCATCACCGCCACGGTCGGCGCGGCACGGGCAACCGGCTGGATGCGATGCACGTCGCGGGGATTCGACTGCCTCGCATCCCGCTGCTCCTCGAGGGCCCGCCGGGCCGGCAGACCGCCGTCAAGTTCGTCGAGGCCTTCCCGACGACGCCGTTCGACCGCCTTCCCGCGATGCGCCGACCGCCGTCCTCATCGCACGGTGGGGGCGCCGCTACCGCGGCGGGCAGTCCCGCAAGTGCAGCCGGACTTGGCGGTTGCAGCTCCGCGTCGAGCGCGAGCCTCGACGGCCTCGCAACGGCGAGCCCGTTTGCCGTGGCGGACTCGGCGCGCAGCGTCGCGTGGCCGGGTGATGGCGAAGGGACGGTGCGGTGGGCGTCGGCGTCGCTGGGAGCCCCGGACCTCGTGAGCATCCCGGTGCTCCCGTTGTCTGCCTGCATGGCGGCGGAGGAGCGCATGGAGGAGGCGCTGGCCCACACAACCACCGCCATAGCGCATACCGAGGCGCCGCGAGGGTCGCGAGCCGGCCCGGCAGGCGCCGCTGCCCCCCTCACCGCCACGGAGAGCAGCAGCACTGCTGCAGCGAGATCGGCGAGTCCGCCGTCGCTGCGCCTGCGCGACCTGTCCACTGCCGCAGCGCAGCAGGCTGCCCGCGCCGCGCTCTCCCCGGAGGCGCTCCATCTTGCGCTGAAGCTCCTGGGCCACCCCGCGCCCTCGTCGTGCGAGGGCAGCGCCGACTTTCCCTCGTCGCCCTCCGGCTCCCCACCCGCGTCGGCGTTGCCCGCGCGCGGTGGGGCCGCGCCGATGCCCGCACTCTCGCCCGCGGCGGAGCGCGCGTTACCGGCGTTGTCCGTCAGCACCGCCACCCCCATCACCCCCGTCGCCCCCGCTACTGCGGCTTCCGTGCCGTGCGCGGCGGTGGCCGCCGGCGTAGACGCGTCGCTGGCGGAAGTCAACTCCGTGGCGCACCGCAGCGATGCGCGGAGTGCAGATGCTCTGGCAGCCGCTGAGCTGCCTCGGCTGGCGGCGTCGCACTCGGGCAGTGGCAGCTCCGCGTCTGCGTCTGCGTCGACGACGCGCCATGTCGACGCTGATGCCGAGGCGCACGCGAAGGATCAGCAGGCAGATGCCGCCGACGACTCTGTGATCGCGCCTGGAGCGCTCGTCAGGGTTGCCGGTGACGTGACGCCGTCCACCGCGGCCGCACCGTCTGAACAACCCGTGCCGTCTGCGCATCGTACACAGAACGCTGAGGTCGAGGCAGCCACGGAGCCCTCCGAGTGTGGCAGTGCCGCAGCTCGTGATGCTGTTGTGGTGGCGGTGGGACAAGACGTGGAGGGACACTCTCGCACGTCGGTGCCGGCTCAGCGCGACTTTGTGCAGCCTCGTGCCGGCACAGTGGGGGAGCGCGGCCAGGCGTCGTCGCCGTCGGACGCCTTCGAGGCACGCGTGCGCCACCGCCCGTGCGCGGACCGGGTCGTGCTGCGCGAACGCTACATACGCCAGCTGCTGCAGCGGCCGCTGCACTGCGCCGGCACTCGAGCGGGCGCATCGCCGACGCCGACGGAGGCCGACGCTGCTCGTCTGGCGGATGACTTGCGACGGCAGCGCGCGATTGCGGAACTCATGTGCCACCAGCGAAGCGACTTGGCGACCGCTGCGGCGGACGGGGCGCAGCAGGACGACGAAGAGGGGCGGCGTCGCTTTCGCGTGACTGCGTTCCACACTCGCGTACACGCGACGCACGTGCAGGGAGCCGCTCCGCCGACGCCGGACGCGGTGCGAAGGCATGCGACCTCTTCAACTTCGTCGCTGACTGCCGTTGACGCCGAGCCGGTGTACGCTGCCGTGCTGCGGGAGCGTGCGTGGCGCAACGCGCATGCGTGAGGCAGCGCAAGTAGACTATGTGTCGTCGGGGTAGCGAGGCGGCGTTCAAGACACACACACATACACACACACACACACTGGCACACGCCGTATGTGCGGGTCTACACACTTCCGTCCTTGCGCTGCAGTGGAGAGCAGTGCCCTTTGATGTGTGTGTGTGTGCCCTCACCAACGCGCACCCGTCTTCACTCCCCCTGTTTCACAAGCTCAACTCGACCTTGACGAGACTTCACTTGTTGCGTTTGCGCGTGCCGTCCGCGGTTCATCAAGCCGCATCGCGTGTGACGCGGAACGGCCATGGCACACACAAAAGAGACTGAGAGTGACAGCGAGCGCGTTCAGATAAGGCCGTGTGCATGTGTGCGCCTCTCGAGCACGTGGGGGCACTTCCGCCGACGGCGACGCGGCAGCGCAGCGCGCACGCCGAACTCCTTCAACGGCATCTCAAGCTTCCGCCATGTTTGCCTTGTCTACCGACGTCCCTTGCTATTCTCCCCATCCTCGCGTGCTACGGGCACACACACACACACACACACAGACACACACACACACACACACACACACACAGACACAGACAGCCGGGCACGGGAGCGACCACGAGCCGGCGCAGTTTGGTGCATGACATCAACCTTCCTGTTTCTCCTCCTTTCTCGCCCCATTTCTCTTCCACCACTCCTGCGCACTCTCGTGTTGTGCGGCAGCCATGCCGCTCTTCTTTGCCGGGCATGGCGTCAGACGCACGCAGCCACCACACCAGCAGGGCTTGAGCCGGCCACGCAGGGCTGACGGTGATGCTGACAGCGACTCCACCAGCAGGCGCCGAGTTGTGGACGGTGCCACGCCGCTGCGCTTCCCCGTCTACCTCGGGCACCGCAACGTGTGCGCTGCCGTGTTTGTGCTCCCCACGGCTGACCGGCGCTGGCTGGACGCCGTGGCGCAGCAGCTTCGACGTCGTGCGGTGCCCTACGGCGAGGAGGCAGCAGACAGCGTGAGCGGCGAAGTCACTCGCCGCTCACGCCGTCGGCCTGCTGCTGCTCCGGCTGACGAGCGACGGGCACTGCGGGCGTACGTGGAAAGCGCCACCGCTGCCGCAGCGACGGTGGCGGGAGTGTGCGGGGTTTGCAGTGGGATGAACGGCGTAGAAGCCCGGGTTGTGTCGGGCGGCCGCGATGGGGACGTCGACGCGGCGTCCGCGCAGTTGGTGCACCCCGCCGCCTCACACACACCCCACGCCTCCCGTGCTGGCACGGAGGCGGCGATGCCGATCGCGTTGCGCGAGCACGGCTCGCACATGCACGCCGCGGGATATCTCCTGGAGCTGCAAGCGGATGGGGATGGGGAGGGGGCGTGTGCGGTGCAGACGCTACGCCAACGGTGCGCGGCGGAAGCCCGCATCAACCCTGAAGCGCTTCTCTCGCAGCGGGATGCGTGCGCCTCTCGGTCGGAGCACGGCGACAGTGCGAGTGCGCACGAGGAGGAGGCCGCCACAACGCGGAAGCCCGCGGAGAAGCCGATCACCAAGAGAGCTGTCAGCGCAAGAAATGCACTCGTCAAGGCACCATCGCCGTCGCCACCCCACGAGCAGCAACCACCTCGACAGCCGCGGCGGCGGCATCGAGCAGATTGTGTCAACGCAGAGGCCGCGCTGTACATGATTGCACCCGACGTCGACTCGCCATCACCACCGCCGCCGCCGCCGCCTCAGGAGTGTCGACAGCTTCGCTCCCCGAGGGCACACCGCAAGCGGGCACGCCCGCGTCCGGGGGACGCCACCGCCTCGCCGCGAGGCCCCACCGTTACCGCCACCGCCGCGTCGACGCATACTCACTCCCGACGTTGTAGCCCACGGCGCTGCGTGTCGAAGGGGGCTGCGTGGTCGCCTGTGCACGCGGCGGTCCGCCGCCGCCCACGAATGACCTTCTCTGGCTCGCTGCCGCAGCGGCACCTGATCGAGGTCGAGGCCCTCTGGCAGGCGCGCACCGCATCGCGCACCCGCACCTGCGTGCTGGCAGAGGACGCAACACGGGGCGCCGCGCAAGGTCAGACGCGGTGGTGGGTGGTGACCCATCGCGTTGCGTGGCTTCCGGAGTTGGAGGCGAGAGATGCTGCGGAGGACGGCGAGACTCCACTGGCGACAGCCGTGCGACACACCCGCTTGCGCCTGCTGAGGCCGGCTGCACGCGAGGACCGGACTCCGACCGCGCCCTCGCCGCGTTCGCACGAGAGCACATCACGCGCTGACGTGGCCGGCTCTGCCACCGCGGCGTCGCTTGCCGCGGAGTGGGGCGCACACATGACGCGACTGCGCGCCGCGCAGGCCGAGCAGTCGCAGGCCCACGCGGTGCAGCTGGAGGCGGAGTGCCGCAGCGCCGCTGCAGCAGTGACGGCGACGCTGGGCCAGTCGGCGGACTGCATCGAGGGTGGTGGCAGCGCGTCTCTGCGCTCGACGCTGCGCGGTGTGCTGGCGCACTGCACCGCGGCAAGGCCCTTCCCCCTGCTACTCTCGGACAGCCTTCGAGGTGAACCCGGCGACCACTGCTGTGATGCATCGGCGCCGCACACCGGCGCAGAGGCCGAGGCATCCGACGAGGACACGGCACCGCTGCTGATCTGGGGACGGTGGTGCTGCGCCGGCGGCATTGCCCATAGGAGTGGCGGTACGCTAACCGACCTCGCGTGGCGGTCCGCGACGTGGCTGCCGTGGGGTGCCTGGTGGACGGCGTGCGCGGCCCAGCCGGGGCCGCCGCTGCTGGCGCCATCCCCGGCGTGTCTTGCCGACGACACGCTGCCCGTGTCGCGCGCCGCGGCATCAACGCGAGTGTCGCTCCCGCTCCGCGTCGGCGGCGTCGAGGCGCGGAGGGGTTTGGGGAGCGACGTGGCGCTGGTGTCTCTGCGGGATGGGGCTGGGCTGGATGACGTGGCGGCGCGTCTCGCGGCGATTGCCGATGCGTCACTGGACGCCTGCGCCGGTGCTGTGTGCAGCGCGGCGCGCACTTCCGCCGCGGCAGAGGCTGCGGCCTTGTTGAGCGTGCTGTCAACACACGTTACGGCGGGGTCGCACCGCGACGTGCGCAGCCGGTTGCGGAAGCGCCGTCGCAGTGGGGCGACGGCGAGCGCCGCGTGCGCGTCGGCGGTCGAGCGGTCCCGGCTGCGAGCCGCGGCGTCCCGCACCCTTCTGGCGCCACCTTCACCGTCGCCACTCCCAGGGGGCGACATGCCAGCGCACGCAGACACCGACGCATTCACCGTAGACGCCGCCACTGCGGCTGCGCCGATGGAGTGCGGCGACCAGCCGGCGGCACGCCTGCGCGCACCGGCGCTGCTGGCACCGTCCGAGTCGCCGCGGCGCTGCGACGGCGGAGCACCGGCAGACGACGCGAGCGGCGCGCGAAGGCGGTCAGATGAAGGCACAGGCGTGAGGGCCGCGTCACCCGCGCCGTTGCCCCCACCTCAGGGCCCCGTCACCGCAGGGCGGCGCTGCAGCAGCACGCCCGCGCGCTTGCTCGCGGCCTGGTGGGAGCACCGCTGTCGCACAGCCGAGGTACGCGGCGCGTCGCCGGCTTCCGCTCGATCCGCTGGCGGCTCAGCGGCGCGGGCAACGGAGCGCGGGAGGTCAAGCCCGACGTCCCCGACGGGCGCTCTGCGGCTGCCGCGCAGCATGCCGCCAGCAGGCTTGGAGGAGACGCGATGGTGTCGCGTCAAGCCCTGGCTGCTCCCTTCGCCGTGCCCCACGGAGGTCTGCCGCGGCACTCGCGCGCCCCACCAGCGCTGGTGTCCGCCGACGCCAGCGCAGCAGCAGCTCTGCCCTTCACTTGCCCGTCCGCGTCTGCTGGAGGAGGTGCTGGCGGGGCTCCCACCTGCGGGGGCCCTCCACGTGCTCGACGGGGTCGGTGGCGGGCAAAGTCCCGAGGCCACGCCTGCGTGTACGCTGAGCACCGCTGTAGCAGCGGCCGATGTGCCCTCATCGCCCCATCCACACGCCACGCCGCTGTCCGCCGCCGCCCACCGTCGCCCCGCCTTCAGCCGCCGCCTCCCTCCTGCCGACCGTCTTCGCGACCACCAAAGCCGTGCGGCCCTTCCGGCAGCGGCGCTGTGGCACTGGGCGCAGTGCACGCTGCACAACTACGCCGCAGAGACGCTGGACCGAGCGTGGGCAGCGTGCACACGGCTTGGGTGCGCAGGCCACCGGCGGCTACAGCCTGACTGCGCGTCTGCAGCGGTGCGAAGCCGCTGTGCGCGCGTGCCGTGGCGCAGGCAGCACCAGCACGCAGAGCTCCGTCGTCTCCTCCTGCGCTGCGACGACGCCTCCTCCCCTCTGTCGTGTGTCACCGGCGGGGTCGCGAGCTCTGTCATCGCTTCCGGCAACGCGCCACCGCTGCGGCTGCCGGGGTTGTCCATCACGGGTGCAGAGCGGCACCGCGACGTGCTGCAGCGCGGCGGCGCGGCAGAGCTGGACGCGGCCGTGCGAGCTTCGCTTCTTGCCGTGCAGCTGCCGGCGTGCCTGTCACGCCTGGCGCACAACGTCGCCGGCGCCGGTGATGGCGCGAAGCCGCAGCGAACGCGTCCGGCGACGCAGCGTGGTCGAGGCGCCCTCTGCCTCACGGGCTCTGCGGTGGCGCAGCACGTGAAGTCGGTGGTGCGTGCCGGCCTGCGCCGGGACGGGTGGCTTCTCTTCCACACGTACTGGTTTGAGGCGCTGGCGGCGTACGCGATGTCGAGCAAGCCGCGCGTGTGGCCGTACACGTACTTCTTCACAAGCTTCCAAGACGGCGATGCAGGAGAGGGCCCACAGTGGCTCGCTGACGAGAATGCCGACGCAGAGCCAGCACACGCGCAGCAGGAGCAGTGGTGGCAACGATCTGCGGTGGCGCGCGGCGTGGGCGATGCGTGGGGCGCTGTCCTGCCGTCCCAAGCGTCAGAGGCAAGCAGCGGGCTCCCCGTGGCAGGGGCACGGCTCAGCGTTGAAGGGAGCGCGGAGCTGCCGTGGTGCGTGGACTCCAGCGACGACGACGACATCGCAGGGGACGCGTCGAGCAGCGCCACAAGCTCGCCGGCGCGTGTGCGAAGGCCCACCACAGACCCCTCGCACGTGCGGCACGCGTGCCGCTTCGTCCTCTTCGGTGCAACTCCACCCCAAAGCAGCCGCAGCAGTCGCACCCCTCCCGACCCCGTCGCGGGCTCTCGAGCAGGCGTGCCAGCGCCGCATGCCCGTGCGTCCCCGTCGAGCTCGACCGACCACGCGCACGCCGACGACCTGTGCCGGGACAGCGAAGCGGTGGTGTTCGTGCGTCGGCTGCGCTGCTACGCGGAGCAGCTCTTGACTGGTGGAAGATCCCGAGACGCCGATGCTGCGCCGTCCGCCGGTGCATCGCAGTCCTCCACAGCGGGCAGTGACGTCCGCTCAGGCTCTTTGTGTGCCTCCGTCCTCACACCGTCTTCGCCCCCACCGACGGAGTCGGAGGCGCAGGTGGCGCCGCTGCGTCGTCGCCGCTACACCCACCACGTGTGCAGCCCAGCGGAGGAGGCCCGTTCGCTGCACGCGTGGCTGCTGCCGCAGTACTGGGCGGCGCTGCGCTCGGCTGCTGCACGTGCCGCGGCACGGCGGGTGCTGGGCAACGACCGGCTCTGGGGCCGCCATTCGTTGGACGGAGAAGCGGCGGGCTGCACGGCGTCGTCGCCGCGGCTCTGCGCCGAGCGCGACGAGAAGCGAGCGCGTGTGCCAACTTCCACGTGGCCGGTGCTGCAGCCCGCAGACGTGTGTGGCCCGCCGGGGAGCGCGGTGGACGCGTGGGTGACGCTTGTGCACGCGATGCAGCGCCGCCTTGTGCGCCGTCCGTACGGGCCCCTGCTGCATGCTCTCGGTCTGGCCGACGGCGGCGTGCCGGAGGGGTGCCTGGCGGACATCGAGGTGCACTGCGCCTACCTCGCCGCGACGCTGCGCCAGCGGTCAGACTTGCTGCTGCTGGAAGGGCAGGGTGGAGGCCTCGGCGGGTCTCTGTGACTGCATGCAGGTCGATGGCACTGCAGCGGCCGCAGAGCTGCCTGGGCTTCTTCATGTGTGTGTCTGTATGTGTGTGTGTGTGTGTGTGTGTGACGTCGCGTTAGCGTCTTGCTCTTGCCTTGCCATCCGCTACAGCGGCTCTGCGCTGCTGCTGCTATTCGACTCTGCTGTGCCCTGGGCACTTCTTTGATGACAATCACGCACACACACCGAATGTGCAACACGGGTAGCGGAGCAGGTGACGGTGCCAGTCGTGGCGCACGTTTTCGTAAAAAAGTAGTCGGCTCCCCCCCCTCCTCCTCACCCCCGGGGTGGGCACTGCTGCTGCCGCTGCCGTTGCTGCTGCGAAGGGCCAGTCGGCTGCACCCCGGGATCGCCTCACACACACACACACAGCCACAAGCGGCCGCGCTCCCCCCTCCCTCTGTCTATTCGATTGGCGCTTTCCTCACTTGTCTTTGACTGTACCGTCCCCCCCCCCCCACACACACACGCATTTCGTAGAAGCGGTTGCTGTCTCTTCCCAAGAGCAGCCGTGCGCACCCACGCACGTTGGCGAGCACCTGCCCAACCACCTCCACCCCCCTCTCCCCTCCACCGCCGGCGGCGGACACCGGCAGCAGAGGAGAGAAGTCCATCAGCGACGGGACAGGGCACACGCACGCACACACACGCACACACATACACCGCCCTGTCCTCGCCACCCCTCCCTCTTCCCGCGCGTGTCGGGCGCCACGAATCACGCTGGGCGCGCTCTCCGCCGTGCCCGGGTTCTCCCTTCATCCGCCACTTCGCTTGTCGTGCGTTGTCGGTCGCGATGGCGTCGCCGTCGAGGCCGCGGGTGCCGGCCACCGCCTCGAAGCCGCCCACCGGGCGGGCCGCGGCGCCCGTCTTTGAGTACGAGATTCTCGAGAAGATGGCGACCGGCTCCTTCGGCATCGTCTTCAAGGTGCGCCGCATCACGGACCATCAGGTGTTCGTCATGAAGCGCATCCCGCTGCTCGACCTGACGGCGCCGCAGCGCCGCGACGCCGCGCAGGAGATTGCGGTGATGCAGGACCTGTACCACCCCTGCGTCGTCGCCCAGCGCGACGCATTCCTCTTCAACGACAACGACCTGTGCCTCGTGATGGACTACTACGACGGCGGGGACATGGACACCCGCATGGTGGCGCAGCGTGAGCTGGACACGTACTTCGACTTCGACCAGGTCATGCTGTGGTTTGTGCAGCTGGTGCTCGGGGCGCAGTACCTGCATGCCCACAACGTCGTGCACCGCGACATCAAGATCCACAACGTGTTTGTCCGCACCGTGGACCAATCCGTCGTCCTCGGCGACTTCGGCATCTCCGAGCACTACGGCGCTGCCGACCTCGCGAGTCAGACGTGGGCCGCCGTCGCCGCCACCATCAGCGGCACCCCGCTGCTTTCCGCATCGCCGTCACCGGTGCGTGCAGACAACACAGAGAGCGGTGGCGGCGACAGCCGCACGCCACCGCTGGCCCTGGCCACCGCACCGCACCTCACTGCGCACCCCGAGGAGTCTCCGCTCTACTCCCCCGCGCAGAGCCCCTTCAAGCAGCACGCCCAGCACCAGCCGCCGCCGCCACAGCAGCCGCTGGTGCAGGTGCGGCGCTTCAGTACGAGCCACAACACTTTCTACAGCGGCGCGGGCGGCGGCAGCTTCCCGGCCCGTCACCTCTCGCAGCACGCGGGCTTCTTCGGCGCGGCGGACGGAGGCGGTGGGGTGGGGGCTATGGAGGCCGCCATGAAGGGCACCCCACTGTACATGGCACCGGAGGTGCTGCAGGGTGGGGCGGCGAGCCCCAAGTCGGACGTCTGGTCCCTCGGCTGCGTCTTGTACGAGCTGCTCGCACTCCGGCACCCCTTCGAGTCGCGCGACCTCGCCCCCCTCGTCATGCGGGTGTCGCGTGGCCAGCGGGAGCCGCTGCCGACCCACTTCCCTCGCCCCGTCGCAGATCTGATCAACCGCATGCTCGACCTGGACGCCAGCCGCCGCCCGAGCTGCGAGGAGGTGCTGATGATGCCCTGCGTGCGCGCCTACGTGGATTTGTGGCGGCGCCTGCGCACGCCGCTGGACGTGCCCAAGTCGCGCGGGGAGACGGCCCTGACGCGCCAGCTGCACGCGTGGCAGTCCGACATCGTGACGTGGAACGCGCGGCACTCGGAGGACTCGCGCGGGTCGGCGGTGCACTACACCGAGCTCGAGCATCAGCTGCAGCTCCCCGCCTGCGCGCCATCCGAAGAGCGGGAAGCAGTGGAGCGGCGCGCAACGGAGCAGGCACGCGCCGCGCTGCTCTCCGCGCAGCCCTCCGGCCTCCTCGGCAGCGCGTCGTCCTTCGGGATGAACGGTGCGAGCCACGGGGGCACGTTCTTCTACGGCGCCAGCGGGCGCCGCATTACTGGCGCCGCGATGTGCGACGTTGGCGTGGTGGGGCTGGGCGCGGGGCAGGACGCGCCCGACGCCTCCCCCCTGGCTGCGCTGATGATGGGCGGGATGGCCCCGACGGACAGCATGCGGCCGTACATGCTGTACGACGGTGGCGCCGAGCAGCACTACCACCACCAGCATCAGCAGCAGCAGCTGCAGCTGTCACCGAAGTCAGCGGGGGGCTTGACCAACGGACGCCCGCCGCGGCTCGCGGTGCGCCGGCCCTCGAGCTCGCCACCCCCGAGTCCGCCAGCCGCGCACGGCCTCGCCACGGCCGGGCACCGCGCCGCAGACGCCGGCACCATCACGGAGTCGCCGCTGCGGCCCTTCAACGGGGCGCATCTGGAGGCCTCTTCGGTGCGCCCGCCGCCGGCAGGTGGTGCCGCAGCGGAGCAGCGGCAGCAGCAGCGGAACCCCGAAACGCCGGAGGGACGGCGACCGCGCGATGGCAGGGGCGGCGCTGCGAGCACGCGACCGCCCATCTCCCCACCGCGGCGCATCTCAGGCGTTGACGAGGATGCCCTATTCTTCCAGCACCACCGCAACGTGAGTGACATGCGCTTCGCCACGATGGAGGAGATTGCGGAGGCGGTGGTGGCGATGCGGCACCGCGTGCAGCAGCGCATGCGGCACCAGCGCGTGCTCACTGACATCGAGGTCCTCCACGAGCGGCACGGCTCTGCGCTGCTGCACAGCATGCCGCACGTCCTGCACGTGCTGGAGGTGGCGGCCGCGCCCGTGACGACCACGGTGCCGCGCACCAGCGGCTCCGCAACGAGCGACGCGGCGGACGAGTCGCCGCTGGTGTCGCCGGAGGAGGTGTACGCGCACATGGTGCGGCAGATCGACGCGCACCGCAGCGAGCGTGAGCGGCCCCAGGCGACCATCTCGGCAGCAGGCTCCACCGGCGAAAGGGAGCCGGTCAGCAGCGACGCCACCCGCACGCGGCGCGTGCCGGCTGGTCGCCCCCTCCCGCAGCGCATCCGCGAGCTGCGCGAGGCGTCCGCGCTGTCTGAGGCCGCCGAGGCGCAGCACCGCAGTCAGACGCACGCGCAGCAGGTCTACAGTCGGCGCAGCGGCAGCGCGTCGTCGGCGGGGGTGGCGGCGCACTACGCTGACCCCGCCGCGCCGCTGATGGTGGCGCCCCCTGCGGATGGAGGCGCCGGCCCCTCGTCACCCAAGACGGCGCGGGCACTGCGGCGGTGGCGGCCGTACCTGGAGCGGCGCAACCGCCTCTCTGCAGTGCTGACGGGCGTCTTCGAGGCGGACACGCTGCGAGCGGTCTACTCCTACTACCGCACCTGCGCCCTCCTGCAGCGCGATGCGGCGGTGGTGCGGCGGCTGGTGCCGGACCGGCGGCAGTGGGCCGCGCTGCCTTCGGTGGAGGAGCTCGCCGTGCTGGACCGCCGCCTCGAGCCCATCTTCGACGAGTGAGCGAGTGACCGCCTCCGTCCCGCCCCGCCCTTGCTCGATCTGCCTCTGCGTTGTGCCCCCCCCCCCTCCCGCGTAACTTCCAGATCGCTCCCAACCCTCTCCCCGCCTCCCACCGCATCCCAGTGACGTGCGCGTCTCCACAACTCCCCCCCCGTGCCCGCGCACAGCGATGGCCTCACCTGCTTTGCCCTATGTACAACAGCAACGGGAGGGGGTGGGGTGGGGGTGGCAAACGTACGAACTCTCCTTGAAGTCCTGCACCTGTATGCGTATGTGCGTGTGTGTGTGTGTGTGTGGGTTTTGGTGAGTCTGCTGCATCCCACCCACGCCCCGCCCTGCCTTCGATTCCCTTTCTCTTGCCTGCTTGAAAGTCAACACCGTTGGCCTCTGTGCGGGCGCCCATCTCCGTCCGCCGCGGGCATCCCGGTCTGCCTGCGTGCCGTGCGCCTGCAAGACGCGGGGCGCATCTCCCTCCACGCGCTGTCTCACGACTTGGCCAGGCTCCCTGCCGTCACTCACTGCCTTCTCTCCCTCCTCTGCCTCCTCCACCTAATAACACACACACACACACACACACATACACATGTACATACTGGCTGATCGCCGCCACGCAGAGCATCGCTGCTCTCCCAGCCCCTCTTCCGTGGCCCCCTCCCCTCCCCCCACACCTCGAGTCCTTCAGAGGCTTTTTCGCTGCTGCCTCGGCGCGGCTGCATCGGCACACACGCGAGCTCACGCGCTGCATCGTGCAGCCCCCCCCCCCCCACCCCCACCCCTCGCCGTCTCTCCCTTGTCATTCATGCGTACTCCTCGACAGGTTTCACAGTAAAGCACCGGCACCCACGCATCGCGAAGCCCCCCACCCCTCCTTGTCGTCCCCCCCCCGATCCGCCTCGCCGCTCCACGCAGTCGCCGCGCCTCCCGCACTTCCCTGCGTGTGCGTGTGTGTGCGCATCCGTCCGCGAGGCTGCCTCAGCCGCGCACACATCGAGGCGTGCATCCCGCACCCCTCCCGTACTGAATTGCGTGAGTGCCCCATCTTGCCCGCAGCGCAGCTTCCGCCATCGCAGAGCACAACTCATCCACGGCCCTCGACCGACACACACACACACACACACACGTCTGGGCAACCTCCTTACTTCCTCCCCACGTTGTTTGTCCGCTGGAGGCCATGAGCGCGCTACCTCGCAGCCAGTGCGGCTCAACCTTCTCGCTGGACGGCGCAGGCGGCGCCGCTGCCCCAACCGTCGCCACCTCGAACTCGATGTCCTCACCGCTCCGACACACCAGCAGCCACGGGTCCGCAGTGGCCGGCACGACGGGCACGGCCGCCGGGGCCACGGCTGCCGCCGCCGCCACCTTCCGCCCCACCCCTCTGAAGGCCTTCACCGTGGCCGTGTCTGCCGTGCCCGCCTCACAGCTCCAGCGCCGCACGGCCGGCAACGCGGCGTCGAGCTCCGCCGTCACTGGGGCTGCGGCGGGGGCATCCGCTGGAGGCGTCGCAGCGGGCCCCGCGTTCCGCAGCGGCGGCGGCGCCTCGCTGTCCAACGCGTCGTTCGCGGGACTGTCGAGCGCGTCGTTCGCGATGACGAAGTCGTTCGACGACGTCTTCGCGCGCCGCCGCCTCGCCGCGGGCGGTGCCGGCGGGGGTCTCGACGGCGGCGTGGGAAGCGGCTCCATGACGGGGGCCTCCACCGCGGCGATGGTAGCGGCGGCAGCGGCGCTGGCGGGCGGCCATGGCGATGCGTCCGCGGCCGGCCCGGAGGACGCGGTGCCGGTGCTGGAGAGCTGCGACACGTACCGCGTGCACCTCCTGCTGCCCCCGCCTGCGCCCTCCACGTCGGCGGCGACGCCGCGGCTGTCGCAGTCGCCGCACCCCGCCTCGGTCGACGACCTCTGCCCCGCCACGGCCGCGCTCGAAGTCCTGCGCACGCCTAAGCCGCAGCAGGTGGTGCAGCTGAACGAGCGCTGGGTGCGCTTCCAGCAGCTCGTCCGCTTCGTCCTGTCCGTGGCTCCGCGCTTCGAGCCGCCGCCGACGCCGCCGGGCTTCGACTTCCCCGTCGACCTCGGCCTGTCGTTTGTGCAGAACTCCTCCATCTTCGCCGCAGCGGCCGTCGCGGAGGCGCCGCACGCGATGACCGGCAGCGCCCTGCGGGACGGCTGCGTCGACGACCGCATCGTCCCCGCCGCGGAGCGGGAGGCGCGGCGGTCCTACATGGAGGCGTACCTGAACCTCGCGCTGCAGTGCGAGCAGGTGAGCTGCCTGCAGGAGGTGCAGGCCTTCGTGGGGTACCCGGTGTTCGTGCAGAACGAGCTCGCTCGCTTCCGCGCAACACGTCAGTCCGTGAGCTCGCCCGCCAGCACCAACGGCAGCGGGGCTGGCGCGCTCTCGGTGGCCATGATGGAGAGCGTGCACGGTGGAGGCCGCGACCGCGCATCCCGGCACGCGGCGACGACCGCCTCAGGGCCGCTGCGGCCACCGTCCTCCTCCGTGTCGGCCTCGTCACGCGCGGCCGCGGCTGCTGCTGCCGGTCCGCGAACACCATCGGAGGACGGGCAACACGCCGCCCACGCGTCGGGCCGCTCGACCAGCCGCGCCACGAGCACCGGTGTCGCCCACGCATCGCCGCCGCACCTCGCGCAGTCGCCGACGCCGGCCACGATGCCCTCGTCTTCGCCGTCGGTCTTGATGCAGGTGACGGAGAGCGGCGGTGTCGCACACGTGTCGCCTGCCGGCGGCCACCCCCTGAACAGCCCTGACGAGTCGCTCGCAAGCCTGCCACGCACACAGCTGGGCGGCAGCAGCAGCGGCAGCGGGGGCGGCACGGTCGGCACCGCGCTGGCGTCGTCGGCGGGCGTTGCGACGAGGCTCGGTGGATCGGGCTATCCAGAGACACGCGCCTCACACGCCGCTTCGACGGAGCTGAAATCGCCGCCGCTCGCCTCATCGCACGCGCCGCAGCCCCCGCCGATGCAGGTGCTGCCCACCGTGCAGCTGATCGGCGGCGACGCAGGCTGGCACAGGGCCTCGTCCCTCACCTCCTCGCACTCCTCCGGGTCGTCGATGGCGTCGAGCGCCTCGGGACATCGCGAGTCCCATCAACGCCACCACCGCCGGCGCCGCGCGCCGCGCCGGCACAGCACGGGCAGCGACGGCGGCGCGGAGGGGAGCGGCAAGAACGAGTCCGCCGCCGTACCGCCGCCGGTGCGCCGCGGCGAGTCGAGTGCCGCGCTCGTGCCCATCGCAGCAGAGACGGAGCGCATGCTGCTCGAGTGCTTCCGGATGATGGACGTTCCCGGCCGCGGGTACGTGACGGCCCAGGACTGCCACGTGTTTTTCCTCTGCGCCACCCCGGGCACGTTCAACGACGTGTTGCAGCTCATCACCGCCGCGGCAGAGACCGCCGTACCCGCGCCGCAGCTCGAGTCGATGCTGCCGCGGTGGATGGCGGAGTGCGACGGCGTGGTGCTGGGCAACCCGTTGTACCTGATCAGCAGCGTGCGGTTTGTGGAGGCGGTGCGGCAGGTGCTGGCCGCCTCGGACGCAGTCGCGCGGCACACCGCTGCAGTGTCGGCGGCGCAGGGGCGCGCCAGTCTGTCGATCCGGGGCTCGGCGTCTTCTTACTGGTCCGGCCCCGGCAGCCCATCTCCACTGTTGGGCACGCACGCGGCGGCGGCAGCGGCGGCGGCGGCGGCAGAGAGCTGGGGCGCTGCGATGGCGTCGCTCAACGGGGCCCACGCTGCCGCCGCGTCCCCTCGCGAGCGTGCCGCACAGCCGCAGCTGAATCCCGCGGTGTCTCAGCTCGGCTCCTTCACGGCGAGCTCGCAGCCCTCCGTCGCCGACGCCGCGGCAGAGCGCGGGCCGCACACGGTGGCGCCGCCACCGCCGGTGCCGTCGCTGGAGATGTGGATAGACAACTACTGGCTGCTGCTCTATGCCCAGCTCTTCACGGCTGCCGCGGCGCTCGTTGTCGGGACCGAGGCCGCCGCGCTGCGGGCGACGCTGTTGTCTGTGCGGGCGCGCTCGCACGAGGCGGTGCGACAACAGTGGAGTGATGCCGCTGCTGCTGCTGTGGGTGAAGCAATGACGCAGCACTCTGCTCGCCGCGGCGCGGATGGCGAAGAGGTCTCGATGGATCGGGCAAGTGCCGCGGGGTCGCACCACACACTGCACGCCACGTCAACGCCAAACCTCGCCCACGCATCGGAGGTCGCCGAGTGCCCGGCGTCAATTGTGGAAGCAGTAGCGCAGGCGCTGGTGGCGCAGCCCCCCGTGCTGGGCGGCTTCGACGTCACCGAGCTGACGTGCTTGCTGTACGTCATCAGCGAGTCGGGGCTGCGCATCGTGTCGCTCGAGGACGTTGTGCGGTGGCTGGCCACAACGGACGGTGCACCGCGGCTGCAGTGCAGCCTCGACGAGTTCGCCACACTGCTCGATGCGCTGAGCTGCACGCTGCCCTTCTGCGATGTCCTGCGCTGCGTTCGGCGGGAAGCGACGGCGGCGGGGGAGGAGGCCACTGAGACTGCAGGCGGCCTCGCAGCACACACCGATGGCGCCCTTCCAGCGTCCGACGGCGCACATGCGTGGTTGACGCTCTCGCAGCAGCACACGCGGCTCCTGCGGCTCGTCGCGCGTGTCGTGGCCGCGGATGCCGCGGGTGGGACAGAGTTCAGCCAGCTCGTCGCCCAGCACCGCTGGCGCCGTGCGGCGGCCCACGCAACGCCTGGCGTCGCCTCCGGTGACGGGGCCGGGCTGCACGGCGCCAGCGGTGCGCTGGCCGCCTGTCCGCAGTGCCACGTGGCTAGCGAGGCGGTTGAGGCGCAGGCGGTGGCGGTGGCGCAGTTGCAGGCCGAGAATACGGCGCTCCGCCAGCAGCTGGAAGCCCTCAAGCGGGCGGCAGAGGACGCGGGGGTGGGGAGGGCCGAGCACTCCACGTCTATCCCCGGCAATCGCGCGTCGCGGCACTCATGGGACGTGACGGTTCCGGGGAGCCACGCACTGACGGAGGCCGCGGCCGCCGATGTGTCGGCGGGGGACGGCTTCGCTGGCAGTGCACCGCGTGCCGCCCAGCCCGCAGCGTCGAGCGGGCACCATGCTGGCAGCCGCAGGGATGCGTGCGAGGCACCCGTGGCCCCCACTGCTCTGTGCCACCGCCTCCCCCACGGCGGTCTTCCCGCCGTCATGACAGGTGACGCGCCGTCTGCGTCGTCCGCCCACGCACGCGCCACGGCCGTCGAGCTGATCCCCGTCTTCACCGCGGACCCTCCCGGTGGGGCCGGCGCCGTGGCGGACGCACAGGCGCTGCGGCACGCCAGCCGGGCTGAAAGAGCGGCCCTCACGCACGTCACGCGTCCAGGGCCGCTGCTGTACACGGTGCCCTCCCCACCACCCACTCGCCGGGGCCGCACCGCCGACGCGTCACGCGATGGCGCTTCGGGTGCGGCTGCGGTGCCGTCGCCGCCGACGCCGCCGATGCCCGCCGGACTCTCCTTCAACTTTTACGTCTGCCGTGATGGGCTCAGCGATGGGAGGGCCGGCGCTCGCAGCCGGCACGCGGCGCCGGTGGAGCGGCTGACCCTGCGCGACGGTGCGGGGCGGCGGGTGCTGGCATTGAAGCTGGCGCACGGCGTCCTCCACGTGCTGGGCAGTGACACCGGCCAGGCGGCTCGCCGGTGCTTGCCCCGCAGTCTCTCCTCCCTCTCCATCACCTCCGCGCTGCGCCCGCAATCGTCGGAGCGGGGGACGCTGACGGGGCTGCGCTGCACCCCGCGCAGCCACGCGGCAGATCATGCAGGCGGCTACGCAGAGGCGGGCAGCGCGTGGTACGACGCCGGCATCGACGGGTGCCGCCCGCGGAACATCCTGTACCCGAGGTACGTCGGCAGCGACCCGCATGGCGGGGCGTGGGCAGCCGCCGCCGCGCAGGTCGCGCCGCTCGCGCCCTGGTACACGGCGGACGCGGCCGCCGCCGCCGCCGCCCCCACGACGACGGCCACCGCGGCTGTAGGAGGGCGGCGGTGGGGCAGCGCTGCACCGGGGTCCGCCGCGGCCGACGATGACGGCGAGGCAGCCCCGCAGCAGCGACGCACGTGTCGCGCCGCCGTGCAGACGCGCGTGTGGTACACCGTGTCGATCGCCTTCGACTGGCCGCAGCGCCGTGTCCACGTGCGCGTTGGCCTCCCCGCGACGGAGGCGCCGAGCGCAGCGTCCTCGACCGAGGACGCGGGCGGCGTGTGTGTGGATGCGGAGTTAGGCATGCTCGACGGCGCCGCGATCGACGGACTCGCCACGCTGGATGTCCACCCTCGTCAGTCGATGCTGGTGGCCTACTGCAATGTGGTTGCCCGCTTCTCGTAAAGCGTCGCGCGCGCATGTGTGTGTGTGTGTGTGTGTGTGTGCGTGTATAGTTTCTCTGCTGTTGTAGCTCGCAGGTTTGTCAGACCTCACTCCCGTGCTCGCGCGAGTGTGATCAGGGACAAGAAGTAAACAAGGCTATCTTAGCTGCACGCGGCAGGTGTGACTTGCAGGGGTCTGGTGGCCGTGCCACCGCGGAGGCCTGGCGGCGGCACACCGCTCCACCACCTCGCGTGCCTGCGAGCGCGCTTCCCCTCCCGCCCCCCCTCCACCAGCCGCGGAGGGTCACGCAAAGGAGTTGCTGATGGTGCGGGCTCGTCTCGCTGCACGAGGTCGCTGTTGACGCTTCCCAAGTCCTTCACTTGCCTTTCTCCGTGCCTCTTCTCACGACTACATCGTGTCCCCTCATGTCTCGCTCACCCCCCGCATCACCACCGAACACACACCCACACACGCCGACGTAACTCGTCTCACAGTAGTGCCCCGCCTCACCTCCTCTAGCAGGTTCGTGAACTGAAGCGCCGCACTGTCTCTCCCGTGTCTTTCTCGCTTGCCTCCTCACGGCTCCCTCCCCCCCATCGCCCGCCTTCCTCCTTCTATAACACACACACACACCGGCGCACACACCCACAGACGTGTTCTAGTGCTTGTATTCGACTGCCACGTAGCACCGTGCGTCTGCTCCTCAAAGTTGAAGCGAGAGGGAGCGACACGCAGCCAGAGTGCGTCTCTGCCCGGCTCCTGTGTAGCTCGGCACCCGAGCGGCGTCTTCGATTCAGGTGGGCACCTCCGCCCCATCCACCCTTCCAACATCGCACCGCTTCCGCCAACTGCTCGCTTCGTCTCACATCGTCGCCGCGCTCTCCCCTGCTCTCTCGCTGCACACCTCGGAGGTGGATCGCGTGCGCTGGTGTGTCTGTCTGTGTGTGTGTGTGTGTGTGTGTGTGTGTGTGTGTGTTTGTGTGTGTGTGTGTGTGTGTGTGTGTCGGGCGTCTGTCCAAGCTGACTGACCGCCGCTCCTTGGGTGTAGGTGCTTGCGTTGCCCGCCTCGCGTATATCAGCGCGGCTGACGCCCCCTCTCCGGTCGCCCCCTTCCCCCTATTTGTGTTTCGCCCTGCGCCTCCCCAACGCCCTCCGTCACGCTCTTCCTCGAACCACTTCGCTCGAGCCCTTCGCCGTCTCCTGTCGTCTTCACGCTTCCGTTGGGTGCCTTATTGTTCTTCGACTTTGTCTTCCTCTGTTCTTGGTACGCAGCAACTGCTTGCACCACCGCACTGGCTGACGCTGCTGCGGGCGTGCTCCCCTTCTTCTCCACACGTGCTTCCTCGTGTGTCTGTGTGTCTCTGTGTGTGTGTGTGTGTGGGTGCACGGGTGCGTTCGCTCCCTTCCTTATAGCTTGCTGTCTATCAGCCGCGCAGTGCTGATCACGCGCGCCTCCTCCCCCTTCATCCTTTCCACCACCTCCGCGTGAAGCGCCCTCGCAGGGGGGCGCACCGCTGCCGCAGCCATGGGCATGGAACACTACGTCAAGGTCAAGGACCTTGGCGGCACCAACGGCGCCTTCCTCGCCCGCGACCGGCAGCTGCCGGACAGGCTCGTGGTCATCAAGCGGCTGGCGGACGGCACCCAGGGCATCGAGGAGCTCAACGCGTCGCTGCGGCTGCGCCACCCCCACATCATCCGCTTCCTGGAGTCGTGCATCTACGAGGGAAGCCTGTACGTGATCATGTCTTACGAGCCAGGCGGCGATCTCGACGAGCTTTTCCGCTACCTCGTCCAGCGACACAAGACGCCCACGACGCACACACTGCTGCTGTGGTTTGTGCAGCTGCTCGACGCGCTGGTGTACTGCCACGAGAACCACGTCATCCACCGCGACATCAAGCCCGGCAACATCCTCGTCTCAGAGGACACGAAGCTGCTGTACCTGGGCGACTTCGGCTCAGCCAAGACGCTCACGAACTCGAACGTGACGTCCACGTTCGTGGGGTCGCCCATGTGGATCTCGCCCGAGGTGCTGCTGGGTACGAGCTACGGCCACCCCGCGGACGTCTGGTCGCTCGGCTGCGTGTTCTATGAGATGGCGACCCTGCGCAAGCCCTTCACCGCCCCAAGCTTCGCGCACCTCGTCCAGCAGATCACGCGCGGCCACGTGGCACCCCTGCCCGCCAACCTCGCCCCAGAGGTGCGGTCCATCATCCACTCGATGCTCGTGCTCGACCCGGCGCAGCGCGTGTCGGCCCGGGTCGCGCTGGAGACCGCCCGGGCGGCGCTTGAGCGAGCCGAGGCGCAGCGCCACACATCGCCGCCGCCGGTGCGCAGTGCCACCTCACCCAAGAGCTCGCCCCCGCGCCGCGTCGCTGCGCCGCAGGAGCCGACACCGGTGCGGCAGCGCGCGCCGTCCCAGGCGACGAGCATCACCACCCCACCCCTCTCGCCACCGCTGCTGCCGCAGCCCGTGCAGCACGGGAGTCCGCAGCGCGTGCAGCCAGCACCCGCACCCGCACCGGCGCGGCCAGCGCTGCTCGCCACCCCGCCGCCACTCACGGAAACTTCGGCGCCGCCGGCGAGCGCGACACGCACGCCGCTGACGTCGGCGGAGGCTAAGGCCGGCGAGGATCCTACGCCGCACGGGTTCCCGCCTGCGCCGGTGCTCGTCGTGCCCACTGCGGAGACGCCAACGCACGCGGTCTTGATGAAGCGCCGCCCTGGTGCCGCGTCGAGCAGCACGTCCTCGCCGACTCCGTCGGTTGGCCCCACCGCCGAGGTGGCGACTCCGCAGGCCCCGCGGCCCGCTGTGATGGCCGCTCGCGCGTCGACATCAGCACCACCGCCGATGTCTGCGCTGGCGCCGCCAGAGGAGGATGCGGAGGAGGTGCGGTCCACCTCGAGCGAGCTCCAGCTCTGCACCCCGCAGCAGATGGTGCTGCACTTCTCCACCGCTGGCTTCGGCAACAAGCCAACGCCGCGCAAAAAGAAGGCGGCACCGAAGCGCAGCACCCCCGCCGCACCGGTGGCGTCTCGGCCCTCCGCGGCTCCCCCCGCCGCCGCTGCTGCTGCTGGGGCTGCCACGTCCACTGCGGCGCCGCAGCCCGCGCGGCGGCAGCAGGTCACCAGCGTCCCGGCGCCGGCCGCCTCCGGCTCCGAGGCGCCCAAGTTCGTGCGGCAGCTCACGGGCGACTCCCTCTTCGCCCGCCGCGCCTCCACCGCAGGGCACACGAGCGCGGCTGAGGCCATCACCCCATCGCGGGGGAGCGGCGGGTCCGCGAAGCTTGTCGTCAAGGCCGGCCCGCCACCGCCGGTCGCACGGCGGGCGCAGGCGGCGGCAGACAACGCGGACCACCCACCGAGGGCGCCGCAAGAGTCGCCGAGGCGCATGGCACGGGCGCAGGCGCTGGCTGCCGCTACGGCGCAGCAGCATCAGCCGCGGCCCACTTCGATGGTGCCGACCAAGGCCGCTGCACAGCCCCCGTCCGCTGGAGCGGCGCCGGCCGATCAGTGGTTCGACCAGCGGATGCGGGACCTGTGTGCGATGGAGAAGTACCTGCACCAGCACCGGGTCGAGGATGACAAGGCGCTGCAGACGTACGATGCGCGGCGGCGCGAGGAGGCGCATGAGCAGGAGTCCGCGCCGCGCCAGCGGGCAGCGGCGCGGCCCTCCCCCGTCCCGCGGCTGCGCAGTCCAGCGAAGGAGTTCACCAACCCCGTGTCCGCGGCCGGCGTGCTGGTCATGACGCCGCCGCGGCGCCGCCACCAGTCGAACGAGATCCCGGCGCCGCCCCCGGCTGCCGCGCACGCGCAGGGCAGCCAGCAGCGGCAGCGCGGCGCGGGGGCCGCGGCGGCGTCCCCCTTCGCGCGGCAGGCGTCGTACGCGCGGCAGGCCTCGAACGGCCACGGCCGCTCCGAGTCGCGGCAGGGGAGCTTGTCGTCGACGTACAGCGGTCACCAGGCGAGCAACGCCCGGGCGCGCCCGCGCGTGTCGCCGGAGGAGCAGCAGCGCAACGAGGAGGATCGCGCCGTCGCACGCGAGAAGCGCGAGGCGGAGCGGCAGCGGATGAAGGAGCTGATCAGCGCCCAGCGCGCCGCCGCGAAGAAGCAGAAGCGCAAGACGAAGAAGAACGGCGCCGCGGCGGAGGTGGAGATTGTGCTGCCGGACAAGCTGCACTACACGGCCAATGGCCTCGTGCCTATAGAGTAGCTGCCGCCGCGGCCGCCATCCGGCGCGGCACGGCCGTGAGCTGGGTCACCGTCACGTGCGTGCTGGACACTCGCTCTCTGTGTCTGTGTGCTTATGTGTGTGGATATGGATGGTGTGCTTGTTGTGAATACTGCGTGTGTGTCTGCATTTCCCTTTGTTTCCTTTTCGTTCTCGCGTGTGCGCGGTGTGGCGTTGGTGTTCGTGTTCGCCTGCCGCCACCGCACGCTCGCCGGTCGCGCGTCTGTGCCTGTCCGTCCGTGTGCGTGCGCTCATGTACCCCGCCCCTCCCCCTCCCCCCTGTCGTCATCCCCCTTTCCAAGCAGAAGCGCACCACAGCAGAAGGACAAGACGCGTGCGTCGGTGCGCCCCCCCCCCTCCCGCACCGCCCCGCCCCCGCGGCCCGCGCGCCCAATGCCGCAGCAACGCAGCGCCCCCCCCCCCCATGCAGACACACCCGTCACACACACACACGCGTCCCCCAACTCCGCCCCCCGCCCCCCGCCCCCCGCCCCCCTTCCCGCCGTTTTCGCCTCGGCGCAGGCTAGCGCGTCCCCCACGGCGGGGCGTGGGCGCGGGCCCAGGGCGCCTGGGGCGTGGCGGCCAGCCGACGTGGGGCGTGGCAAAGCGGGGGAGGGGGGGGCGGGGTGGGCTGGGGNGGGTGGTGCGGGTGTTGTGGTGGTGGCATCTGGCTTCGTGGCGCGGGCGTGGGGCCGCCGCCGCCCTGTCACGGCGTCGGCGCGCCTCTGCTGCTCTTCGTGTGTTCGCACGGGGGGCTGGGGGCCGGTGGGGGCATGGCGGGGGCGGGTGGGGACGGCGCGTCGGTTTGGGGATCGGGGCACTTCATGCGCGTGGGGAAGATAGAAAGGAGGAGGGCCGCACCCACGTCGGTGGTTGGGTGTGCTGCACACGCCCCCCCCTCTCCACCCCACGCGCCCCGCTCTCCTTCTCGCAGCTCAACTGCCGCCTCTACGCGTCGGTGTTGGGCTGCGGGCGGGCCGTCGCAGGGGGTGGGGGCGGGGGGGGGGGCGGTGGAGGGCGGGGCGGGATGGAAGGCAAACGTCGCTGAAGAAAAAAAAAATGGAGAAAGTCAGCTGCGCGCGAAGGGGCCGGGGGCAGCGATGGCGGGTGCGGCGGCGGGTGGGGAGGTCGACGTGCGCACAGGTGCGCCGCAGTGCGTGATGCAGGCGCTGAAGAGGGGACTTGTATAAGGTTCAGCCTGCACGTTGGTGCGTTGGTGTGAGGCTGCGGGCAGTGGCAGCGGGAATATGGGGGGAGGGGGCTCAGGGGTGCCGCACACACCCACACCGACACCGACACACGAGTTCAAAACAGTGTAAAGAGAAACGACAAGACGCGGCTCGCACGACTCACACATTGCAGGCCAGGCAGCCAGGCCTAGCAGCGTGTGCGAGGGGCGGCATCGCACCCCGCTCAGATGCGAGGCCACATACGCGTGCGCAGGCGTCGGACAACACTCATGACGGTGTTTGCAGGTGCGAGGGGGGGGGGGAGGGGGAGGGAAGGCTTATGTACATGCCTACCAAGACAACCCCGACACACGCCGTGTCTCGAAGGAAGAAGGCGCGATGGACTTGCAGAGGGGAAGAGGGGGAAGAGGGGGGCAAGCGGATTGGGCTGGTGTGGGGGTGGGGTCGGAGGAAGAGGAAGGCCGCGCGTCCTTCAGCGACGGCACCCCTGCTTCTCGTCTCTCCCTCCCCTGCACCACACTCTCGCGCTATTTATGCCTCCCTCCCTCCCTCCCCTTTATCTATTTCCCTCTCTGCGCGTGTTTCTCGGCCGAACGTGTGGCGGTGGCGTGGCGCTGGGCCCACGCCACCAGTGGAGGGCGGAACACCACGCGAGGCGCACACGTACACGGGAGGGTGTCCGTAGGCGAACCACAAACGCTGAGGGAGAGAGCCAAATCGAGTTTCATGTACGCGGCACAAGAACAGGGAGCGGGCGGGCAGGCGGGCGGGCGGGGCGTCGCGCAGCAGCGCCCGGCCCCTTCCGTTCTTTACTCGCTGCGCTCTCTCACATCCTGCGTCTATGCACGCAGGGATGCTTGGCGAGACTGACGGATGAGGGAGGGGGCGGGGGGTGCGGCCGTGGCGGCTGACGCCCAACAAGCCTGCGAGGGTGCTGCCGCCATCGCTGCTCCTGCTCCTGCCCCCGCCCCCTCCCCCCCACCCCAACCGCAGTGTCCGTCACGCCCTCGTCTGCGGAGTGCCTACTTGAGGAAGCGGCAGCCAGGCACGTAGATGCCCGGCACCGTCACCTCCGGGATGAAGCGCCAGCCGCCGACGCCGACGCTGCGCAGCTCCTGGCAGCAGGCGCACGGCGCGCAGCACCACACGCACACGAAGTCCCCAATCAAGTTGCCCTGCGCGCCGGTCTTCTTACGCAGGTTATAGCGGGTGAAGCAGCGGCCCACCGGGCAGCACAAGATGCAGAAGCAGTGCGGCCACAGGGAGCACTGATCGCCCAGCGAGGTGGCGTACAGCTTGCACGCCGAGCACGGCGAGAAGCACGTCCAGTTGACCAGGCAGAGCACAACATTCACCAGGTCCGGCGCCCCGCAGAACGGGGAGCAGCGCCAGCACTCGTAGAAGGCGCCGGCCTGGCCGCCCCAGTCGATCTGGTCCAGGCCGCAGAGGCCAATGGGCAGGTTCTGCCCGCACTCCGTGAACTGCTTCTGTCCCATGTTGGCGAGTCTGGTGGAGCGTGTAGGGGGGAGGGAGCAGGGGAGGGGTGGGAAGGGTGTTGCGTGGGATGGGCGTGTGTGTATGCGGGGGCAGGTGTGGAGAGGGGAACTCGAATCTGTCGAGGTGTGTGTGTGTGTGTGTGTGTGCAGGGGTGGGGGTGGAGGGTGGGGAGGCAAGCGCGAGAGCAGTGCACACTAGCGAGGATGGACGTGCAGCCGCGCCCCATCTCTTGTATCTCCTGCGACAGGGAGACGAGGGGGGTGAGTGGGTGGGCTGGGGGCACTTCAGCCGAGTGCTCCGGGTCGGCTGCATGCGACCCTGCGCGTGTGTCAGCGGGGGGGGGGTGCGGTTGGCACAGGAGCGAAGCGGTGTCTGCGTACGCGACACAAAGGCAGAGGGTGAAGGGAAACGAGTGGCGAGGGCGGAGGGTCAGCGGCGGCAGTAGCAGCGCCGGCGCCTGCCTCCCACCCAAGCAAGTACACACACACACACACACACATGTACACGAAGCTCTACATGAAGCGGCCTTCGACGTACTTGACGATGCTGTTCGGCAGCTCGTCCAGCCGCGCCCCGACGCGAGCCGCCCGCTCATCGATTGTGCTGTCGCGTGGCACGGAGACGTTCACCCACCCCGGCAGGCTGTCCGGCTGCCGCTCCCAGTGCTGCCGCCACTGCGCCGTCACCCACGGCGCCTCGGCTTGCTGCGCGGCCCACACCGACGCCACGCAGGCACACCACCAGCGCCGCAGGTGGGCGGCGCCGTACTCGAGCTGCAGTTCACGCGGGAGCAGCCATAGCAGCATCGTCAGCGACACATCAGGGTCTTCGGTGCGGCGGCTGCCATGGCGCATGCCGCTGCGGGAGGGAGCTGACTCTGGCGGCGGTGACGCCGCGGCGCGTGCGCACCCCAGCCGCAGGTGGTGCTCGATGTCCGCCAGCATGTAGCCCTCGCGGCGTGCGAGCAGCGCGCGCCGCACCACCTCACGTCCGTACTCGGGCTGCAGCGCGTGGCTGAGGTACTCGGCGAGGCGCGCCCACGACACGCGCCACAGCGGCAGCGCCGCGGCCTCGGGCGTGAGGCGCAGGCTGCGGTACGCCTCGATCACCATCACCGTGATCCAGAACACGCCGACGAGGTACAGCAGGTACGTGAAGGCCAGAAGGAGGAACGACATGGCGACGTTGGCGGGCATCGACAACGTCGAGACGCGGAAGTCCAAGGGTGTCGACTCCAGCCGCGCGATCGAGCTGCCGCGCACGCTGGGCAGCGAGTCATCAAAGGAGTAAGTGGAGTACTGCCCCGTGTGTTGCAGCACCACGTTCCCGTTGAGCAAGTTGCGCCCGCCGTCGAGAAAGACGTAGATGAGGGTCACGAACGCCGTGCTGAAGGTGCGGAACTCGGAGAGGGCGCTGCCGTACAGCAGCACCGACGCCATGGAGAAGCCGATGGCGCTGGCGGCGTAGACCGCGGCGACGACGAAGAGCCGGGGCACGACGCTGACCACCGTGTGGAACGCAAGCCACATGCCCGGCGTCAGACACGCGAAGCGCAGCACGCCGAGAAAGGCGAAGAGGACGGCAGCGGCGCAGAGGCGCTGCAGGAGCGGCCCGTGGGTGCGCACGACGTGATCGAGCTGCACCGGGTACGACAGCCGCCCAATGTACGTGGGCGAGGGCACACTCGCCAAGACGGCGGCCGTGCGCCACCACGACGCCACCATCGCGGCGGCGAGTGCGAGCGCCACGATGTGTACGAGGTTCTGCGTATGTACGAGCACCGTGAGGGCGCACCAGAGTTGCCGCAGCCGCGTGCGGCGCGCCCGGGGAATGTTGCGCACCTTCGCCTCGTACTGCGCCAACATGCCGCGCACGAAGTGGTACCCGTACAAGACAAGGGCTATCGCGAGCATGACGGTGACGACAAGCAGGCGGAAGGAGCTGTCCCAGCTGAGCCCCTGCAGGCTGAAGGTCCGCAGCATCGGCCGCACCACCGCACCGGCGGAGGCCATCACGAACTGGGCCTCCACAACCGTGTACTGCCCCGTCCTCGTGCCGTAGATGACGTACTGCACGAGCACCTCTGCGACGGACGGGTCGAAGATGAACGAGGCGCACGACTTGCTCGCTTCACTCGCGTTTGTCCAGCCGGTGCTGTCGGTCTCTGTGTATCGCATCCACAGCTCCTGCAGCTCCACCGACGTGTTGTACGCCTTCGGCCACGGAATGGCGCGCTTGGGCGTCTCCATCGCATCGAAGACAGCGCTGACCGCCGCGCAGGAGGTGGCGAAGGGCAGCGCGACCGTGTAGCCGCCGGCCTCGGCGTCGTAGTCGAAGAGAACCGCAGACGGGTTGACGGGGCTGCTACGATTGCAGATCAGCTCCGAGATCAGCGGCGGCGCGGCGAGCCTGCTCGAGAGCAGCGGGGTGCGGACGCGCACGCGGTACGGCACCTCCGCCGTGCCGTTGCTGAGCATCGCCATGAACCAGGCGGCCTTTGCGGACTTCGGTGCGTAGCGGCGGCTAATAAGGCGGGTCGCCCCGACGTAGTAGTGCGCGTTGGACACGGTGCGGCGCCACGGGCGCTTGTAGTCGGGGTTCTTGCAGTTCCACATGCGCGGGCGAAACTGCAGCTTCAGCCACCGCATGAGGTCCTTGCGGGTGCGCACCGCGGCGAGCTGCATGTAAGCCGGCGCGTGATGCGACTCGGCAACGCGGTTCACCTGCGCGTCCACGTTGACGCTCGCGTTCGGCTGCGGCGTCCACGCGTTGACGGTGGCGTTGTAGTGGCTGTACACCCACGCCGCCTGCGCGCTGTTGCCCGCGACAAAGGGACCGAGCGTGGCGGCCGCGCTGCTCTGCGGCGTCACGGCCTCTGTGTCCATGCGAAAAGCATCCAGCAGAATCGCTTCCTGCAGCCCCGGCACTTCGCTCGACTGCGCACCGTTGACTTGGTGCATCGAGTTGACATCGAGAGAGAAGTGCATCGGCGCCGCGCCAGGCCCGATGAGGACGAACACCAGCACGAGCACAAAGAACGGGAGGTACCACACGCACTGGTGGAGCTGATCCGCCATCCGCTGGCCATGCTCGAGGTAGAGAATCACCTGTGAGAGTGGAAGGCGTACGTAGTGCCACGCCTCCAGCTGCGTCTCACCGCGCCCGCGACTGTACAGTGCCGCCGCCCCCTCCACTCCGACGGCATCGGCGTCGGGGAACAGCAGACTCCAGAGCTGCTCACGCCAGCTCGGGCCGTGCTGCACGGCAGCCGCGTCCGCCCCCTCCTTCACCGGCTCGCACGGGTCGACCCGCACGGAGGTGAAGAGCGGGAGCGGGGCGACGTTGGACGTCGTGGCGGCTGCGGTGCTGCTCGTGACGGTGGTTGGCGCTGCAGGACCGCGTTGGCCGCGTCGCGGTGACTCGTAGGTGCTGGTGAGCGGCGGGACGGTGAGGAGGTTGGGCTCGGCGGCGGCCGCCGGCTGGGGGGCCTGCAGCGGCGGCTGTGCCATGAGGGAGTACCGAGCAGACACACTGCAGTGTGGGGTTGGGTGGAGCGGAAGAGAACAGGACCAGTTGCATGTGTGTGTGTGTGTGGTGCAGAGGAGGTGAGGTAGAGGGGGGGGGGCGATAGAGAACTACATCGGTCACTCGAGCTGAGAGTTGCGGGAGGCACCTCTGCCCGTGTGTCGGAAGGGGGAGGGGGCACTGAACCGTGCCAGACGCCCCCGCACGTCCGTGCCGGGTCCCTTCCCCGGAGCTCTCCACCAGTGTGCGGGAGGGAGGGGGGGTGAGGGGAGGGTGTTGTGGTTCACTTCAGAAGCAGCTCCGCCATCACAGTGCGCAGGTCGTGGCGACGTCAACTGGGCTGCCGCGTGTGCCTGCGCACGCGGCCATCTCAGAACACGCGCTTCGCCTTCCCAGCCTGCAGGTCGAAGCGGTCCACCTTCAGCAGCGCCAGCAGGAGCGGGGTGAGGCGCAGCAGCGTCCGCGCCGTTGCACCACCGCCGCTCCGGCCATTCGCCGCCGACGGCGTCGCCGCGGCGGAGGCGGCGTGCCGGCTGCCCGCGATGGGCGTCGCCCGCGGCGTGCTGATTGGCGAGACGCCCAGCCGCACCCCCCACGCCGACATCAGCGGCGTTGCCTGGGACGTGCCGCGCCGCTGCTCAGCCACGGGCGCCTCGACACTGCGCCGCAGCGGGGGCCACGAGGGCGGCGCCACGACGAGCGTGCGCAGGGTGAAGCGTGCGCAGACGCCGTAGACGATGCCGGCGAGCATCAGCTTCACCAAGATAAGAATCAACAGCACCAGAACGCACACGAGCGGAGCCTGTTGGAGGAGATAGCCGGCAACGCGGCCGCAGCTCCAGAGCAGCAGCGCTGCGTAGGCGATCGCATCAAAGCCGGCGCGCTTCACGTTCTTGGGCGCGAAGCCCCACGCGGGCGCCAGCAGCTCGGCTGCCTCCTCCTCCACATGTGGGCCAGCGCTGCCGCTCACGACGACGGAGATCGAGGGCAGCCGCCACAGCACCGTCTCCCCACTCAAGTCCAGCAGTGTCAGCTGCGAGTAGGCCCGGAAGACGGATGGCGGGATGCCGTTGAAGCGTGAAACGAAGACATTCTTTACGAAGTCGATGGCGACCTCGACGCAGAGGATGACGAACACGTCGGCCACGGCGAAGTCGCTGAAGCGCTCGTGCATGTGGTGCAGCAGCATGACCACAAAGAAGACGACGTACTGCATCCGCTCGAGCGCGTCGAGGGCGCACACGCCGTGCAGCGACTCCGGCGTGTTCTTCTTGAACACGACGCTCTTGAGCTCCGTGAAGTTGTTGCCGACCAGCAGAGCCAGCAGCGAGTTGCCCTCCGCGTTGATGGTGACGTTCAGCGTGACGACGTGGAGGAGAAGCGAGAGCGAGTGCAGGGACGTGCTCGCGCAGGCGGCCACGGCGCTGCCCACCAGCAGCCAGCGCGACGGCGCGCGTGGCGGGGTGGCGCGTGCTGGGGCGTCGGTCGTGTCCTTGACCGCGCTGGCTTCTGCTGCTGCTGCTGCTGCGCGCCGTGACTTGTGCCACGCAACTTCGTCCTCGACCGCTGCGTAGAGCACCTCCAGCGAGTCCTGCGCGAAGGAGGAGAGAAGCTTGTCGACCACATCGAGAATGCCGAAGATCATGACAAGCTTGATGAACGACGTGCGGCGCACGGCGTGGTACAGGTACGAGTACAGCTGCGTCGTGGCCCCGCCCGCCACCCAGTAGCTCCCCAGCGTGGCGGCGAGCACCAGCAGCGCAATCACGTCGCGTAGCTCCGCCGCGCGCCAGGGCTGCAGCACCTTCAGCGGCAGCAGGAGAAGCCCGATGAGGTGGTCGAAGAGACCAAGCCCGGTGATGGCGAAGTAGAACTCGATGTCGAGGAACATCTCGGGAATGCGCTCGAAGTGTTTGCGCACTGCGGCGTAGCTCTGGTCACGCTGCCGCACGCGGGAGTTCGGCTGCGGTGGCGGTGGCGGAGAAGGAGAGGAGATGGGGAACGGTGTGGCACCGCCGCCGCCGCTGGGTGGCGCCGACATGAGCGCCTCGTACGCCGCCTCCGCATCACGGTGCTGTGCCTGCTGCCCGCGCTGGGCGGCGGTTGCACCGAACAGCAGCTCCACCGCCCGCCGGCGCAGGGCGGCGCCGTCTGCCTTCATCGAGTTCTAAGGTCTCTGCCTGCCGCGGCGGCGGCGGTGTGTGTGTGTGTGTGTGGCGTAGATCGAGCGCTGAGTTTCAGCGAAGCTGATTGGGAGAGAGACAGAGCGGGGAGACGTGAAGACTTGAGGTTGGCGCAGTGGCGACGGCAAAGCACATCGAGGCCAAGGAAGACTGCGTCCATGTCTGCGCGGCACCCCGTCCGCAGTCGCACCCTCCCGCGGCACGCCAGCCGCCACATGAGGAGAGACGCCGCGGGGGGGGGGGGCGCGGGAGCTCGGCGGCCGTCCGACGGCGCCCAGTTCTTGCCGTGTCGCCGATGCAAGACGACACTGCCCCGCATAGAGTACCTTCGAAGTGCGGCGACTGCGACCTCGCTGTAGAGCTGTTGACGTGATCGTCTTCTCCTCCTCACGTCTAGGCGTCCGGCAGTTCACGCCGGGGCACTGCAGGCACGGTGCATGTACTTGGGGTTCGGAGAGGAGAGTGGGGTGAGGTGGGGGTGTGTGGGAGGTGTAGGCTGCGGTGACACACGCCATACACATCCAGGTGCAAGCAAACAGCCTCGACTCTCGGGAAACGGGTGAGGGAGTGAGTGAGTGAGCGGGAGCGTGGCGCCGGCGCGAACACGCACACGTACACGCCTGCACTTCCGTGTGTGTTTGTGTGCGTGTGTGTGGAGAGAGTGGAGAGAGTCAAGCCGTCTTGGCCTCCGACTCCGCCGCCTCAGGGGACGCAACTCGCGCCGACTCCTGCTGCAGCTGCTGCAGTCGCCGTGCGAGAGCCTCGCGCGCGATGAGGCGATGCCGCTCCGCCTCCTCCGCCGTGGTGCCCGGCAGCAACGCGGGCGCGACAGCCACGGCCCCCTCGGGGTAGGCCGCTGCAGCCGCACCGCCGGAGAAGACCGGCATCGGCATCGAACCCGCCGACCGGCCGCCTGCGCCGCCCTCCGTCGGCAGCAGCGAGCGCAGCGGGGTATGTCGCAGCGTGTCGCTGACGCGCGTGGCGGCCAGGCGAACCCGCTCGCGCAGCGGCGCCGGGTAGATGAAGGCGTCGAGGGCGAAGGCGGCGTTGCCGGCCCCGGCGACGTGCCGCTCGTAGCGCCAGCTCACTAGAAACGCGATGGCGGCAACCAACGCGCTGCTGCCCAGCCAGCGCGGAGTATCGTAGCTGTGATCAGAGAAGACGTTGAACACCCAGTCCACGATATCGAGCCCCAGTGCAAGCCAGACGAACGCCAGCGGCGTCTGCTGCAGCGTCAGCCTGCTCACGCGGACCCGCGGCAGTGCAGTCACCGTCCCGCCGCGTGCGCGGCACAGAGAGAAGGCGATGACCTCCGCGACCGGCCAGATGCCGAGGTAGCCATACCAGCGAGTGGACGAGATGCCGAACACGTACCTCACACACACGAGCGACGCTTCCACGAGGAGTACCAGCACGCCGGTTGCGATGGTGGTGAAGAGCAGGAAGGCAGCGTACTCGCTGCTGCCAGTCGCCGTCTCGGCCGTGGCACCCCAAAGCGCCACGGCGAGGTTCAGCGGCGACATCCAATGCATGGAGAACCTCGTGGAGATGGGGTACGTCACGAAGCACCACGGGTAGAAGAAGTCTAGGCCGCTGTCGAGAAAGAAGATGTCGACCTCGGTGATCGCGGTGAAGGCAGCGGTGAACGCCATGGCCGCGACAATGGCGCACGTTACCGGCGTCTTCGCTGCAGGGCGCAGCAGCGCCGTCAAGCGCGGTGACAGCGCGGACGCCATGGATGCGTGTGTAACAGCAAAGTCAAGGGTGAGAAGGAAATGGGGAGGGGCGCACCGAACGAGGGAGCTGGCTGCAGGTTGGTGCTGCCGTGTTGGATTTGCGTACGGCGCGTAGAGCTCACGGGGTAGTGGTGCGTGTATGTGCGTGTGTGTCCGCAGCCATCCACAACTATCCCGCGTGGAGAAGGAGGGGGGGGAGGCGAGAAGGAGGAGAGAGAGCGGTGACCTCAGGAAGCGGGAGGGGCGGTGCGAGGCGGCATGCACGCACACCAGGTGCACTGCAGGTCATACGTGCGAGGGCGTGCGTGTGCGTGCGCCGGCGGTGCGTGGGTGGATGGCAGCCAAGGCCACGGCGACAAGAACCGTGGAGGGCGCGGCACGCACGTCTCACCGCCCCAGTCATGTTGCAGGCCTCACACCTCCGCAGCGTGGGCGTGCCGACGCGCCGCACCGACTGTGTACCTGGCGATGTCCACGTGTGTATGTATGTGTGTGTGTGTGACGAAGGAAGTGAGCTACTGAGTGAAGCCTGCATCAGTGGGAACTGTGGGGCGCCGGGGCACCTGCAGCGCTCACCCAGCCGCACCCGATCACCGCCACCTCGCACTGCGGCGCCGGTGCGTCCACGGCGCAGCCCCCGCCGCGAGCTCCCAGCGTCCGCGTCCACGTCTCGACGGCAGCGCGTGCCGCATAAACGACAAGCGCCTGCCCCGGCGTCACGGCGCGCACTGGCGCGTCGAAGAGCACCACCGCGTTCTCCACGTGCACGACGGCCGCACCGGCCTCCGCGCCGCTCTCCAGCGGCCCGTCCTCCGCGGCGGCGGTCCACTCCACCGTTGCCGGCCGCAGCGTCTCCTGGTGCCGCGTGCAGCACCAGCAGCGGAGGCGGTATCGCGTGCCGCCCGCGCACGTGACGGCTGCGCGTGTGTGCAGTACCGAGGCCGGCAGCCACCACCGGAGCGCGCTGACGATGACGCACGAGGCGAACAGGAGCGGGTCGTCCCACCGCGGCACAACGCGCACCTCCGCCAGCAGCCGCACCGCCGACGTGGAGGCGGGAGGGGCGGGTAGCAGCACCTTCTCCACCACGTAGTACGTCGCCGCCCGCGTCGAGACTCCACGCGCCGAATCTGCGTCAGCGCACGGCTCGAGGTGCACGCGCTGGCCGAGGGTCACGGCGTAGGCTGGGAGGTACCCGGGATAGTCGCCACGCAGCGCGGCGACGGCGCAGGCACTGCGGGGCGCCGCGGCGGCGGTCGGTGAGACCACCGTGAGCTCAGCCCGCGTTGCGACCTCACGGAAGACGGTGCGGTGCGGCGGCGCTACGGCCGCACTCGGTGGGGGCGGAGGCGGGAGGTACTCGTTTAGAAACTCAGCGAAGTGCGCCGTGCACGAGGCGGTCGAGGCGGCGGCACCGGCCTTGTGGCGCTGTGGCGTGCGCGGCGGCCCCACGAAACAGATGCCCGTGCTCGTCTTCTTCTCCGCCACGCGTGCCGCCGCCGCCGCTGCACCGCTGGGCGGGAACGCGTGCCGCGCGAGTGCACGCACGTCGGCCTTGGAGGTGAAGAGGTGCCCGAGGGGGAAGAGGGCGCGGGCCAGCACTGTCGGCGGCACACGGGCAAGGAAGACGGTCTGGTCGTTTCGATCGTGTCCGACGGTGCACGGCCGCAGCAGCAGCGCCGCGTCGGCTGCCGCCCCCGCCGCGGCCCCGGAGGCCGGTGGGCGCCACGTTCGCGCGTAGTGCCCTGTGGCGAGCAGCACCGTGCCAGTCCCACCATGGGCACGCCGTAGCACCTCGGGCAGTGCCCCAAACTTGATCTTGCTGTTGCACAGCACATCAACGTTGAGCGACTGCCCAGCCGCGTAGGCGTCTAGCATGCGCTGGAAGCACTGCTCGGCGTACTCGCTTGCGAGATCATGCACCGTCAGCGCCGCACCGCCGACTGCTTCGGGCAGCAGCTGCAGCGCCGCGGCGACTGCCTGGGCATCATCGTAGTCGGCCTGCGTGCGCACACACCAGCCGGACGCGGCGTTGTCGTCGTGCCAGTTGCGCATGAAGAAGGCGCTGAGCTCCACCGGCGCATCACTGCTGGCCGCGAGGGGTGCGTGCCGCTGGTGCTGCTGCGGTCGCAGCAGGCAATGCAGCGGCACACACGCGTCCACGGCATCGCGCAGCAGCGGCCACGGTGGCGGGGGTGCGTCGCTGGAGCCGAAGCGCTCCAGCGCGGCGACGTCGCGTGCGGTCTGTACGCAGCGTCGCAAGACGAGGGCCGCCACAGCGCTGTCCACGCCGCCGGAGAGACCGACGGCAACGTGCACGCCGGCGCGCGAGGCCGCACGGTGCGTGGGTGAGACTCGCATGGTGCGGCGCGTGTGGGTGCGCGCGCCCGCGACTTGCCGGCGGGCACGGCGTGTGAGATGACGCAGCGCGTCGGCAGGGGTGAGAAGGGAGGAGGGGGGGAAGACGGTGGAGGCACTGCGGCGAGCTGACGAGAGCTGGACAGTGACGTGTCGCAGAGCATCGTGCGGGGGGCCGTGGGCGTGGGCGGGGGCATACATGCCCACGACGTCACAGGTCACACTCCCCGCGCGCGTGTGTGTGTGTGTGTGTGTGCCCGAGTGTGAGCACTGACATAAAACGCAGACCCAAAGCACACGAGGGCAGCGGCGCGGAGGCGGCGGTGCGACGCCAGTTGACACAGCGGACTCGCGTGGCCCTGTGTTAGGGAGAGTCGTGCACCCGCGCTGAGAAGCTCTCCCGTGCCCGAGTGCACCTCGCTGCCCGCCACACTCACCAGTGCGCTGAGGCGAACACACGCCCACACGCCAGTTCGAAGTTCCGCATGTGTGTGCATGCGTGCTCCTCAATTGCTGAGACGTTCTTGGTACTCGTATAGCGACGCTTCCTTAGCGACGGCCTCGATAGGCCCTCGACACACACAAACACACACACACACACGTGCACACACATACACACAGAGAGAAGCACACGCCGCGACGACACGAAGGAAACCTCCCTAACCGCGCAGAGATGCGACGCCCATTCACCACCGCGCCTCGACACACCGCCGACTCTGCGACGTCACCCGTCCCACCCACGCACCCGCCGTGCTCAGCCACGCCGCAGCGCCGTCACAGCAGCGAGTCCACCTCTTCCAGCTCCGCCGCGGCACTTCCATTGTGAACCTTTGCGTGCGCAACGACGTCGGCGTCGTGCGGGGCTGCGAACCGCTCCGGCTCGTCGCCGAGACTGGCGGGTTTCAGCAGCGGGGCAAGGGCGGCCCGCGCCTGCTCCCGCTTGCTCGCGTCTGCGCGGCTGAGCCCATTGCCGCTGCCATTCGCGTGGCCGCTGCAGTCGTGGCCGCCGCCCTTCACGGCGATGAGGGCGTCCGCGCCCGTCTCCTCCCCCACCTCCGCCTCGTCGAGCGCCACTGCCGCCGCGGACGTGATGGCGTCGTCGCCGCTGGTGCTGCAACCTGCCGCCTGCACCGCGGACTGCGGCACGACGGCGTGGGCGATGTACCAGGCGAAGTAGTCGCGCACCGTCACGATCAGCGTGCCCGCCGTCGGCGTCAGCAGCGAGACGAGTGAGGAGAAGAAGTGGGGATGCAGCGCCATCGCCTCGAACGCCTCCTGCCGCCGCGTCCACCCGGGCAGCACCTCCGAGAGCGCCGCGGTCGCACCCCCATCGATCGCTGCGACCCCCGCCGCCGTCGCTGCTGCCGGGGGCTGCCCCGTCAGCAGGCGCACCAGGTAGCCGAGCACCGTGGCGAGCTGCTGGTGCATGCCGGAGTTGCACGTGCGCACGTGCTGCTGCTCCTGCGGCGGTAGTCGCTGCAGGGCGGCGGAGTCAGAAGCCAGGGAGGTGCCGCTGCCGGCCGCCGCGGTGGGGCCTGCAGCGAGGGAGGGGCTGGCTGGTCCGGGGGTGCCGGGGTGTGCGACGACCTGCACCTGGCGGATGCCCTCGATGAGGTCGGTGGTCACCGCCAGCAGATCGCTGGAGGGGTACTCGGGGCACAGCATCGCCAGCTCGAGGTAGCACTGCAGCACGCTGCGTATCGCCGCGTGCGGCAGCAGGCCGCCGTTGCGGGCGTACGTGGCGGGTTCGCGGCCGAGCTGCACCGACTGCAGCGCATATTGCTCCACCTCGTAGGGGTGGTTGATGCGCCACAGGACGGCGAAGAGGGTGCCGGCGGCCTGCAGGCACAGCTGCAGCAGCACATGCACCGACGCGTGCGGCAGCGTCCAGTCCTCCTCCTCTGCCCCTGCCGCCGTCGGCGGCGCCGCCTCAGCCGGTGCCGCAGCCGCCGCTTTGGTCACGACGCCGTGCAGCTCCCGTGGCACCCCAGCCAGGATCTGCGCCAGGAGGCTGATGTACTCGATCAGCGGCTCATCAGCCAGCAGGCTGCCCACCGCCCCGCCGCCCCCCGCCCCGCCGCGACCGCTGCGGCTCGGGGCCGGCCCCGCCGCCACCGCCCCGCCGTCGTCCTGCGGCGGCACCGGCAGCCCCCACGCCGTCGCGGCCGCCGCGGCGGATGCCCCCCGCACCAGCCACTGCGGCTCCGCCGTGTCCATCAGCGCCACCGTCTTGGCCGCCTGTGCGCCGTAGCGGGCCCACGGTGCGGCGCCGGACGGGCTCGGCGGGTCGAGCCAGCGGCGGCCCACGAAGCCCGCCGCCGGGGACACGATGTTCGGAAGCGGCACCTGCACGGCGCTGAGCGCCATGGCCAGGCAGTCGAGGACACACTGCGCCAGCCGCGGGGACGGCGCTGCGGCGGTCTGCGGCAGGCACACGGCGATGCACTGGGAGAGAGAGCGGACGGCGATGAAGCGGCACTGGTACGGGCTGTTGGGGCTGAGCAGGATCGGCATGAGGCAGCGCCGCATCACGGACTCCGCCGCGGTGGCGAGGTGATCGCCGGTGAGGCCCGTCAGGAGCTCGTTGGCCAGGAAGCTCAGCGTCGCCGGCACCGTGGCCCGGAAGGCGGAGCGAGAGCAGCGCCGCATCGACGGCGGCACCGGCATGCGGAAGAAGAGGAAGGGCATCAGGCTGGGGTGGGTGATGGGCGTCTTGTGGTGGTGCGCGGCATGGCCGATGGTGCCCTCAAGCACCACCTCCGCGAGGTCCAGCGCCATCGGGCACAGCTGCTGCGGCTGCATCTGCAGCGCAAGGGTGCGCAGCTGGTGCACCACCTCCGCCCGCGTCTGCTCCCGCTCGCACCGCAGCAGCAGGCACAGCCGCATGAGGGTGCGCTGGACGACGAAGTTGGGTGTCTCCTCGATCGACGCCACCACCTGCTGCGTCAGCGCGTCGCGCCCCTCCATCAGCCGGGCGAAGGTGCCGGAGTCGGCGAACGCCACGGCTGGCGACGCGATGCCGTCGGTGGTGTGCCAACCACGCGCAGCGGGGCCGGCGGCCGAGGCGGCCATGGCCACGGTGGAGGTGCAGATGCTGCTGAGCAGTGCGACGCACACCTGCGCGCTGTCCACGTCACCGCACATGCCGCCCATGTACGCCAGTTGGGCCAGCAACCACAGCAGCGCCCCACGCACCGGTGCCGGCAGCCGGTCCGAGGAGGCCCCGCCGGTGCCGCCGCAGAGGGCGACGAGCTTGCGCAGCACGAGGAGGGCGAGGCTGGCGGCCTCGGTCGCGGTGCTGGCGCGGTCGCACAACGCCATGGCGAGCGGGTACAGCGCGGCCCGCCACGAGGCGACCATGGTGTAGAGAGAGAGGTGCTGGCCCGCCGACGTGACCTCTGCTGCCCGCACGCTGCGTGAGAGGACCTCCTTCACCGCCTGCAGCGTGTGCATCTGCAGCAGCGTCGCCGCGCCGTCGCCGGCCGAGGCGAGCGTGGCGTCGTACACACGGCGCAGGCACTCAAAGCACTGCGCGAAGCCGGCCGGCGCCGTGTCGACGGTGACGGCCAGCGACGGCGCAGGTGCAGCGGTGGCTGCCGCCGCACTCGAAGGGGGCACGACGCGGCGCGTGGAGTACGAGACCCACATCGCGCACAGCAAGTCCACAAGGCACTCGAACAGCACCTGCAGCCCCTCGTCGCTCGCGCTGTGTTTCTGCAGCAGCTCCACGTACGCCGGCACGACGACGTCGGTGAAGTCGCGCACGTTCACGAAGTACACGATGTCGGTCGTGCGCTTAAGGTGGACGATGCGAGTGTACTCGAGGGCGCGGCGCAGGACGGCCAGCGCGGCGCCCAGGTTGGCGACGTCGCCGACCGCGTAGCCGCTGATGGTTGTCATGATGCCCTCCAGCGCACGGTGGATCGCCTGCGTGCACCGGTCCGGGCCCGCCGCCCCTTCTGTTGCTGTTGATGCCGCCGTCGTGGCGTTTGCCGCGGCTGCCGCAGCGGCGACCCGCTCTTCTCCCGCCTCAACGCTGAGTCGCGTGATGCCCTCGATGCGCGTGAAGACGTTCTCCACGAGCGGCGGCGCCGCGGCCGTGGCCGTGCGGCGCAACTCCAGCACGAGTTGGCACACTGCGACCCAGCACCGCACGGGGAAGTTGATGGCGTGCGTCGTGGTCGCCACGACGAGCACCGCGCGCCGGCAGTGCGCCCGCACGGGGGTCGCCTCCGCCATGCGCAACAGGGTCAGCAGCGTAACGGTGCACTCGGTGGGCAGGTCGAAGGCGGCCGCGGTGCAGAGCAGCGACTGCAGGCCGCGCACGCACTGCAGCAGCACGTCCATCGGGGCCGCCGTCGCCCCCTCGTACATCGCAGGCCCGAAGACGGCGCAGACCGCGGACCAGGTGCTCAGGAAGAAGTCCTTGGCCGCCGCACACCACCAGGCCGCGGCGACCGCGGCGGGCGGCACCTGCTCCGTGCGCAGCTGCAGCAGCTGCCGCGTCTCGCTCACCATGCGCTGCCGCTCTGCCCCAAAGGCAAGCTGGCGCTTCTCTTCCTGCGAAACGAAGAAGATGTCGAACGCGCCGCGGCTCGTCGCGCCGTCGCCGCCGGCGCCGCTGGCGGTGGTGGTGGGGTCGGGTGCGATGGCCTTGATGCTCTCGAGCGGCCGCATGCTGATCCGGTCGAAGATGTGATCGACGAAGCTGTCCGCGAAGTTCTCGTCCTCGTTGCAGCGCCGCAGCTGGCCGCGGAACGCCTTGAGATCGAGCCGCATGCCGGCCGACGGGTTGTGAATGTTAGTGTTGAGCATCACGGTGGCCACGATGACGATGAAGACGGCCGTGTCGCTCTTGAAGGGGAAGACGTCGCGGTCGATGCCCGGGCCGCGGTTGGCCGCGTAGTAGGCGGCCGAGAAGTACTCTAGGAGGCGCTCGATGCGCTGCCCCTCCTTGGGGAGCTGCACGCGCATGAGCAGCTCACTGATCGCCTCCAGCACCGTGTAGCCGGCCAGTGGGAGCCGGCGCATGTAGGCCGCACACACCTGCAGCGGGAACACCGCCGGCGTCGTGAGAAACTCGGCCACCGCCTCGGGGTGCAGCGAGCTCGTGCGGCTGAGGAGGTCCGCCGCGGCCTCGATCTTGGCTGCCGTCGCGGCCGACAGCGGCGGGGGCAGCAGCGTGTGCTCCCACTGCGCGGTGAAGCCGGCGTGCGACTCGGGCACTGCGTTCTCAGCCTCGGTGACGTCCAAGAGCTTCAGCAGCGCCTTCTTCGGCGCGGCGTTGAAGCGGTCGACGGCCTGCTGCTCCCTCAGCTTGTCCTCGCGGCACGTCATGGCCGGCAGCGTCGCCAGCACGTCCCGGCCGCCCTCCTCCTCCGGCGGCGTCTGCGTCGTGAGCAGCTCAACGATGCGCACGAGCCCGTGCAGCGCCATCGCCGGCAGGGACAGGGAGGAGAGGTTCGGCACTACTGCCGCGCCAGTGGACGACGTGGACGGCTCCGACGAGGCCCCGCCCTCCGCCCCGGACCCGCGGCGCTGCGCCTCACCTGCCGCGCCGGCTGAACCAGCAGCGGTCGTGGCCGTGGCAGCTGCAGCCTCTTGCTGCAACCGCAGCTGCTCCTGCACCACGGCGTCCTGCGTGAAGTCCTCCTTCGGGGCCGCGCGCACGATGCGGGAGAGGGCGCCGGTGAGCTGCTGGGCGAAGTTGAGCTGGTGCACGTGGACGTTCAGGTCGTAGAGGCGGTACAGGTGGAGCAGCAGCGGCACCGCCGCACCCGCGTTGCCGCCCTCCACATCGACGGTGCTGGTCGTGCTCATGAAGGTGGTGAGGAAGTGCAACACGATGGTGCGCTTGACGTAGTGCGGGCTGTTCGTCGATTCCAGCAGCCGCAGCACGACGTTGCTGTACAAGAAGCCCACCTCCTGGCCCACCTCCATTGGGCACGCCGTCGTCAGCAGCCCGAGCGCGTCGAGCCCGGCGGCCAGTACCGCCGGCTGGATCGACACGAGACAGTTCAGAATGCCGTCGTACAGGGGACGGTGCCACCGGCTGTGGCGCAGCAGGCAGCGCAGCAGCGATAGTTCGTGCGTCGCCACATACTGCAGCATGTCCGTCAGCAGCCGCGTGGCGAGCAGCTGCCCCTCGTTGCTGTCCCCGCAGCACCCCGCCACCGCCGCGAGGTAGTCGGCGGAGAAGCTGCAGCCCAGCCGCGTCAGCACCTCGCCCGCCGCGGCCCGCCACGCCGGCGGCGTCGCGCTGCACACACTCGCCGGGGACCCGGCGGGCGGTGCGGCGGCTGTTAGGTCGCCCGACGACGGCGTCTTGGCGACTCCAGAGCCATTGCTGCTTCCATTCGCCGCCGCCGCCGCCGTCATGGGGCCGCAGAGGCTGAACAGGTCGTGGGCGGCGTCCTTCTTCAGCGCCACGAGCGGCGCTGGCGCCCCCTCCGCGCGGACCGCCGCGACGGACGCGAGGAACTTCACCGCGGGTTCGACGACGCCGCCGATGTTGCGGATGGCGTGCACGAGCGAGGGCCCCCACAGCTGCTGCAGTGCCTTCAGGCGCCCACGCACATGCGCGGCGAGCCGATCCGGCGACGTCTGCAGCGCCGCCTCCTGCGCCGCGTCGAGGTCCTCGAGCGAGGCGTCGCGGTCGCGGGCGGTGGTGGCGGCGGCGGCGGTCAAAGCCGTTCCGCTGGAGAGGAGCTGCGTGCGCAGCAGGTACAGCTCCTCCTTCTCTACGCGTGACTGGAAGTACACCTGCGCCCGGCGCGTCTGCCGCACGACGTCGACGCAGAGCTGCAACGGAAACCGCACCGTCGCCGCGTCGGAGAGGACGGCGCTGGCCGTGACGAGATGCACGCAGCCCAGCAACGCCCTCGTCGCCACGTTGATCTCCTTCGCAAGCACCACGAAGAGCTTAGCCAGCGCCGTCGGCTCCGTGATCGCCGCCTCGGCGCAGCTGTCCGTGTCGCTTGCATCCCCGACAGCTGCCGCGGCGGCGGTGGCCGCGTACGTGTGGTGTACGACGTGCTGCAGTGACGCCATCGTGGTGGAGCAGCAGCGCACCATCAGCAGCCGCACAAGGTTTTTGCCGAACGCCTGCAGTTTGGCACGCTCTGGCACGTCGCTGTCGAAGAGTTGCCGCAGGTACGCGACGAGGTCAACAAGCCCGCGGCCCTCCGGCAGCTCCAGCGCCGCACTCAGCTCCGCCGGCAGCGACGAGGACGGAGAAAGCGGCGTGGCGGGGGCCGGTGGCGGGGCGGAGGCGGGTACAGCTGCGGGTGCATCTTCTACTGCCTTTGCGGCGGCTGCCTCGTCGCTCGGTGCGGTGGTCGGCGCCTCCTCCGCTACGGTTGACGGCGGGGCCTCGGTGAGGGGCGGGGCATCGGCCTCAGCTGCCTCTGCGGTCTCGGCAGGGGCCTCGGGTGTCGGATGGTGTTGTTGTTGTGGTGGTGGTGCGGCCTGCGCTGGCGCCGGCGCCGGCGGCGGTAGCGGTGGCGGGGAGGGTGTGGCGAGCGAGGGCCGGGGCGCGCCCACAACGCCGACGTCCTTGAGCCACGCCTCAGTGGAGGTGCGGAGGTCGCTGAGCTTCGCCTTCTGCGCGCTGCCCAACGCGTTGCTGCTGACGACGGCACCGATCTGTGTGAGGAGCGCGTTGAGCTGCACGAGAAAGGCCATTTTGTTCTCCACCTCGGCGTGCGTGAGCTGATGCGACATGATCGCTAGGGGGGAGGGGGACGCAACTCCAGTGGGGTGCAGCGGAGGCGTTGGATGGAGGCGAGGAAGGGGGAGTGGTTAGGGCGGAGGGGAGGGGGCGATAAGGGGATCCGTGCGGCGCACCGACACGGGACGGATGGGGATCACCGCCGCAGCAACGGTGGCGAGCACGTCGAGGTCCGTCCGTCCGTGCCGTGACGTTAAAGAATTACCGTCGTGGGCGATGCCGTCACACACGGGCGAGCACGCAGGAAGGCGGCCACGCGACCGGTGTGTGGCGAGGGAAGTGAAACACGCAGAGAGCACAGGAAGACGGGGGGCGCGCGCGTCGGACGATGTGGGGGCACTGCAGCGCAGCGACGAGGCAGTGTGACCGGGTCGAAGGGGGGGGGGGAGGGGAGCGGGTACACGAGGTGGTCCACGTCACACGTGCGTGGTGTACGGTGGCGACGGAGGCGGTGAGGCGTCGACGGCAGCGATCGAGCCGAAGACGTGACAAGAGGCGC
>JASAOO010003477.1:0-72425 GCA_030849075.1 Zelonia costaricensis | reverse complement strand
GGTAAGAGAAGGTGGAGGCGCGATGGTGTTGATGGGGGGGTGGTGCCAGGGGAGAAGGCGAGCGAAAGCAGGTGGCAGATGTGAGCAGGTGACGAGACGCGGTCGTGCAACACGTCAGAGAGGGAGAGAGGGGGAGAGCGACGAGGGCGAGGGTATTGACGGGTGCCGCGGGGGCAGAGCGTGAAGCACACAGTGCAGTGCCGAGAGGAAGCGCACTTTTTCTCTTCACAGAACACACACAAAAAAAAGGGTAGGACAGTCTTCAACACAGAAGAAGGCACGCACACGCGTGTGTGTGTGTGTGTGTGTGTTTGTTGAACCAACTGTCGGATGCATCGTACATCCACGTACACACACACACGCTCCCTTGCGTGGCGAAGGCGTCTCAGAGACGTGATGTGCCGTGGCTGAAGACACCACGCAAGGGCCCCTTGTGTGCTTTTTTTTTTGTTTTGGCCATTCGCAGCCTGTGCGTGCGCATGTCGCAACTCCTCGTCTCGGCGCCGCTGCGATGCCGTCCGCTGGCAGCGCATCCATTCCTCTCGCGGCTTCGGCTTTTTGTTTTTTTTTGTTCGTTCTTGAAGGTGTTGACGCACATGGCGCGCGTCGTGCGTGGCGTGAAAGGCAAAGCAGACGCCTGGCCTGCGCGCGCGCACGGCGCAGACGTCAGAAAAGAAAGGGGGGCGGAGGACGCAGCAAACGACACAGAAATCAACGTCAGCGGGGGGGCGAGCGTGTGCCGAACCGCCTCTTGCTGATGCCGCGCAGTCCCGCCCGCATTTCCCCACCCCACCCCAACCCCACCCACTCACGTGGGTGGCCATTTCCCTTCCACACATTGCGGAGCATGCTGTACATGAATACATCAAGGAACCCCCAAAGCGGTTCCACAGCGGCGGCGGCGCACACAGTCTAGGCTCCGCGACCTACGCGTGAACATCGGCCGGTGCGCTTGGCCAGGTCAACACAAGAGCAGAGAGAGACGCGCAGTGTGGGAGCGGACAACCGGGAGAAAAAAAAAAAAGGTGCGGCGTTGCACAGGCGACCAGCTTGGAGAGACGCCTCAGTACTGGATCACCTTGCGTACCTGCTCCACGGTCGACGTCTCCGTGCCGCGCAAGCCCTTGAGGTACTGCACCACGTGCGGCGGCTGCGTTGCAGCGTCATGCAGGGTCTGCGTCTCCGCGTTCTTGGGCGGGTCCGCCTGCGTCGTCGCCTCGCGCCGCAAGTGCGAGGCGCCGGTCTGCGAGGCGTGCGTGCGCATGTTCAGCAGGTTCGCCAGCTTCAGTGCGTGGCGGCGAAGGTCCCACTCGTTCCAGTAATAGTTGTGGTCGATGTGGGCATCGATCTGGCCGGTCTGCGTCCCGAAGTCCTGGCGGCGCTGTCGCGAGTCGCGCGTGAAGGCGGCGGAGCTGGCCAGCCGCTCCACCGTCCGGGCCCCCTCGAGGTACAGCTCCCGTGGCAGCTCCTCGGTGCGCCCCATCACGAGCGACAGGCTCGGGTCCGTTGCGTGGAACGCGTTCAGGCATCCGTTCACGTAGCGCCACGGGTCGGCGCCGAAGGCCCGCATCGCCGCGGCATCCGCGAAGATAAAGTACAGCGGGCGAGGCAGCGCCGCGGTGCTCACGCTGCCGCTCACCTCCACGCAGCCCAGCGACCCCTTTGTCCTTGACGACGGCGAGCCCGAGTCGCCGCCGTTGGGCTGGGGCACCCGGCCAGGCAGCAGCAGGCCTGCCGTGGGCCGCCCCGCCAGGAACTGCACCGGGCAGTACCCCCGCATCGCGCACATCGACTCCGGGTACACCTGCGCCACCGTTGCGTCCACCGTGTGCAGTGGGAGGTCGGCACGGTACCGGACGTGCACCCCGGGTGGAAGCCGCTGCGCCGTCGTCTCGGAGCTCAGCAGCGCGTTCATCTCCGCCTCCATCGCGGCGGCGGACGGCAGCGGCGGACCACGCGAGGCGGCGTCGGCCAACCGCGCAGCCTCCTGCGCCACCGCCATGGGCAGCGTGGACGGGTAGGCCGCCATCGACTCCGTCGCCACGCGCAGCATCGTCGCCCAGTGGGGCAGCTCTGCCGCACACTGCACCCCCGCCTCGTACGCGTCCGCCACCTCCATGAACTTCGGGAAGACAACCTTCTTCGGCGCAGCCTCGCCCGTCGACGCAGGCGCACCCGCCGACGCAGCCGTAGCGGTGGCGGCGGCGTTCACGTCGGTGAACGGGGCTTTTGGCGACTCCGCCGACTCGTCAGAGGGTGCCGGGGCGCCGTCTATCTGCATCGAGGCGGAGCGAGGGGGTTGCGCGGTCGCCGCCGCTGCCGTCGCTGCGGTGGTGGCGCCCTCCACCTTCGCCGCGATGCCCCGCTTTGCCGGCATCAGCAGCTGGCGCAGCTCCGCCAGCAGCGTCGTGTAGGGCTGCGTCACCCGCGTGTCCATGCACGTGCGCAGCTGCTGCAGCCCGCACTGCACGCACCGCACGACGTGGAGGACAAGCAGGCTGTGATGGTACTCCTCCTTGAGCCGCTGCTGCGCCGCCGCGTCGAGTGGGCAGGTTGGGGAGACGAGCAGCGCCCGCGTCAGGCGCACGCGCGGCTCGAGCTCGGCCAAGAAGCCGCGCGTCTTCAGCTCCAGCTCCATGAGGGGGATGTTGGCGGCGGAGGAGAGCGGCAGGAGGTCCATGCCCGTGCTGCGGCCCACCTCCTTCTGGTAGAGCCGCAGCCCCCACGTGATGCGACGCAGCTGGCGCAGCTGGCTTGTCTGGTCGATGCGGTCCTGGCGCAGAAAGCCCAGCACCTGCGAGCGGGGCAGCGCGGCGCTGACGGCCGAGAGCGCCTCCGAGTAGGCCGAGCCGCTGCTCGTCACGCTGTTCGCGGTGGGGTGGGCCGCGCTGGGGTCCCCGTAGTGGTGTAGGAAGCACACGGCAAGGGTGCCCCAGAGCTGCTCTGGCGTGGCCAGCCCGGGCTCCAGCGCGGTCAGGGCCCCCTCGAGCTGCACGCGAATCCCCTCGCGCTGCACGTCGGCCTTGCGCTGCTGCTCGACGCGGGCGTTGCGCAGCGTGTCGCAGCGCACCTGCAGCGACAGCGTCGCCAGGGTAGGCTCGCTGCAGCGGTGGAGCAGGAAGTCAAGCACGTCGTTCGTCATGGCCTCGATGTGTGGCACGGTGGCGCCGACGTCGCCGGCGTCGTCGATGCGGTCGCGCTCCTGCAGCAGCCATATGCGGGTCAGCTGCGCGGCGAGGTCGGTCGTGACGGCGGAGCCCATGGGCCGGTCGCCGACGTCCTTGTGGTACCGCGACGCAATCTCCTGCGCCACAAGTGGAACGACGTCCATCGCGTTGTGTGCGTAGGTGCGTGTTATGAGTTCACGGGCGTGCTGTGGAAGGGACAGGGCGGGGTCGTGCTTGACGCAGGCAGGGAGAGGCAATGGAGGGTTGGGGGAGGGGGGAGAGTGGAGGCACGCGAGCTGGGGGTACGCGTGAGCGAGACTTGATTCCTCGGCGCTGAGGCAGGGACGGATGTGAGGCGGAGAACGCGAGGGAGCGGGTGGGAGGGGTGCGTGGGTGTGCCAGCTAGAGGAGTGGTAGTGCAACAGAAAAGGGAGGGGTGCATGGGTGTGGCACCCAGAAGGGGGGGGGGGCAGAGCTGGTGGTGGTGGTGGGGGAGCCGCTAAGCTTGAACTCCAAGATGTGCCCGCACCATCATCGCGCCACGCTCGCGCTGGTGTCTCTTACCCATCTTGACAGGCGTGAGTGCGTTTCCGCTTTTAGTTTTTTTTTCCGTTTCGCGCCGACGGCGTCACTGGTGTTCTTCTGTTTGACGCTCCTCCGCGTGCCACGTGAGGGCGCAACGAGAACGGGAAGAAGAGGGAGGAAAGGCGGTTCACGAGGGCACTTGTCTAACCGTGTGGTGCTTGGCAGCCTGCCTACACATGCACACACACACAACCACAAACACATCCACACACTGTGGGCTGCGTACCGATGCGCACATGCGACTCAGTCGATTTCGCGTCCGTTGCGAGGTAAGGGAGAAAGAAAAGAGAATCAGAACAGAGAGGGAAGAGTGAGCAGCCGGAGCTACTCCGCCTCTGTCCACCGCTGCGGCTGCCGCTGTACATCGATGGAGAGCAGAGGTATGCGCAAGAAGGGAGGAGGGGGGAAGAACGCGATCTTCGTGACTCCGCGCACGGCGCTGAGTGTGGCTGTTTAGCGAAGGGGGTCTTCCGTAACAAGAGACGTGCGTGTGTGCGTGTGTGTGTGTGTGTGTGTGTCTGTGTGTGTGTAAAAGAGAGCTGCGCTGATGGGCGTCTCGGTGTGCGGAGGGCGGGGGGAAGGGAATCAACGTCCAGCCTTTGACTTCGCACCACAAACGCACACAAGCGGAATACCGAAAAAAAACGAAAGAGCAAGATAAAGCTGGGTGCACACGCACCCACGCAAACACGCAAACACACACACACACACCGAGGTGGTGCAAGGCGGCTGAGAAAGGCGAGATCTCCGCGCGGAAGCACTCCGGGCAAGCCAAACCTCGGGTGGTGCTGGGGGCGCGGCGAAGCGAATAGGGAGAAGGGAAGTGAGACAAGAGCTCACATTCACAACCGCCGTCACGAGCTTCATCAGTGCGGCGACGCAAGAAGCCGCTTTGTGTCTGTGTGTGTGTGTGTATGTTCATGGGTGAGTCCGGTGCAGCACGTGCAGCAGGTGTGCGTGTTTTGGGCGGGCTGAGGAGCGTGGCACGGTCAGCTCACCGACATCGCGACGCGCACCCGCACACAGCCAAGCCTTCCGCTGCATGGACTGGGCTCTGGCACAAACCAAACACACACACACACACACGCAGACGCAGACGCTGGTGCCGCTACACGATGCTGTAGGTCGGGTGTATGCCGCGATCGTGCGACTCGGCACGGCGCAGGGAGCGCTCTCGCGCCGCCGCGTCCTTCACCGGCGTGGTGAGGAACGCCACGCCGGGCCGCAGCGGCGCCGGCGAGGAGTTGCCCGTGACCAGCGGCGTGCTGCCGTCTACGCGGGGGGTGTTTGCGAGGTTTGCCGTGGCGGGTCGGTGCAGACGGCGCTTCATCGCCTGAAGCGACAGCTGCGGTGACGGCGGTGCCGTTGGGCCGCCAGGCCGTCCCCCCGGCGACGTTGCGGACCCGAGGGACGACGCTGGGGTGGCGGCGCCGCTTCCAGCGATGCCACGCCTGCTGGCGAGTGGGGTGAGGGTGGTGGCGGTGGGGTTGGAGCGCCGGGTGTACCACACCTCAAAGCTACGCAGCAGCTCCTCGCGGCGACGCGCCAGCTGCGCCTCCTGGTACCGGTAGTCCTCCATGAGGGACAGGGGGCTTGAGCTGCCGGGGTGCACGCTGTTGTGGCTCACCGAGCCCGATGAGGCCTCAGCCGATGCCGCCGCCGCACCACCCGGGGTCGGCCCGCTCATCCACACACCCGGGGTCGTGCGCAGCCGCTGCCGCAGCCCGGAAAGAAGCTCCTCGACGTGCCGCACCTGGGCCACCTGCTGCACCCCCTCTGCCGTCTTCGTCGTGAAGACGTGAAAAGCCTTCGACTCCTGCGAGTTGGCGGGCGGCGTGGGTGCCGCCGTGACACCGGCCGGTGCCGACTGTGGCCGCCAGCCGCGGTGGGAGACGAAGGGGGCCGCCGCCGCGGCAAAGGGCGAACGCGACTCGCGGGGCGCCGAGCCCCACGCCGACTCGGGCCCGCTGTCCAGCCCGCTGAACCGCGCCGCGCTGCCCTGGTGGGACCCGTGAGGCGCGACCGGGACGGGCGACAGCGCGTCGTCGGCGGAGCTGGGCTGCGCGAAGGCCGCGGACGCCATCAGCGCGCCCGGCCACGCGTGCCCTGCCGGTGGCAACGGCGGCGCTGACGATGACGAGATCGATGGCGGAGAAGACAGTGATGCCACCCCGCGGTCGCCGAGGGTGCCCGCCGCTTCAGGGTCGCGCTGGGCAGCCCCCACGGCCGGGGCCGGAACGCCACTGCCGAACCCCTTCCCCTCCCGCGCGCCCTTCCGCGCCTTTCCGCCCGCAGCGTTCGTCGTGCTTGGACTCGTCTCTGACAGCAGCGTCGTGCGCGACACGGCCGGTGTTGGCGGCTGCGTGGCAGTGCTCGCAGACGGCGATACCAGCTCGAGAGAAGCGCGCCGCTTCGTCTCTTGCACTATGCCATCGCGGGAGCCCACAATGCTGCCGCGCACTGATCCCGTGCGCCGGCGCAGTCCGCTGCCGCCGCTCCCGTTGCCGCCCACGCGGTTCGACGACGGTGACCGCCCGGATACGGAGCTGCGCGCGCTCGTTGCGGCGACGGTGGCGGTGGTCGCCAGCGTCGTCAGTGCCGCCGCCGCCGCCGTCTCCGCCGCGCGGGTGTCGCTGAGAGCGGTGTTGAGCTGCATCTCCCGCTCCGCCACGCACTGCCGCAGCAGCTCGAAGCACGTGTGCATCTCCATCACGGTCGTCACGGGCAGTACGGCGAGCCGGCCGGCGATGAACTCCTTCACCGCCTTCGCCAGCGTGGGGGCGGCCGCAGACGTCGCCGTCGACGCGCTGCGCTGCAGGAGCGGGTGGCAGTCGGCGATGTCCGGTTGCGGGGAGCCGGTGTTGGTGGAACGCTGCGCCGCATTCGCACGGACGCGAGCGCCGTGGCTCATGTCGTTGAGAGGTGCGGCGGAGCGCGGCGAGCTCCGCTGCAGACGCGTCGCGTCATCCGGGCTGTCACCGGGACGCTGCCGTGCGCCCTTTGACGCACCCGCCGAGGCGCCCGATGTCGCCGTCGGAGTCGAGTTGGCCGTGGAGAGTGCGGCAATGGCGCTGTGCGCCGCCACCGTCGCCGCGGCGTTCAGCTCCATCTGCACGCGCAGTTCCATCTGCAGGTGGGCCACCTGCCGCTGCAGCTGGCGCACCAGCACCTCGGCGTCCTCGGTGACGCGTACGGTGGGCCGCTCCGCCACGCAGAGCAGCCGCCGGGCAAACTGCAGCGTGGCGAGGGTTTCGCGCTTGTGCGCCTCCTCGGGCCGGACGTGGGCGATGACGAGGGTGCGACACCCACCGCCGAGGCGGCCCTTGAGCAGCATCGTCAGCTTGCTCTGCTTGTACTGCGCCGCGGGGGTGCGTGGGCTGTCCACCGAGGCCGCCGCCGCCACTGCGGCGGTAGAGGAGAGATGGGCCACAACCTCCTGCAGGGTCGTGAGGGAGTGGCGTATGGCGGCCTCCTCCGCGCGACTGCCCGCCAACTGCGACTCTCCTGCCGACGAAGCGGAGCCGCCGCCCACGTTGCGCGGGGGTGCGGGGGGCACGGAGGCGAGGTCGACGAGGTACAGCTGGGACTGCCGCACGACATGGTGGTGCGCGTTGCCGGCCTCGCCCTCCTCACTCGTCACGTCCACCACGACAATCACGTGCGCCAGCGCAGCTGACGCGCTCGCAACGCCACCACCGCTGGTGCCGCCGCGTGAGTGCCACTGCTGCTGCTGCTTTTGGTGCGATTCGGACACCGACGCGGCACCCGAGGTCATCGCCCGCGCGCGACGGCAGCGCTCGATCAGCGCAATGGCGTCGGCGGCGCCGCGGCACGTGACCTTCGCCACGTTGCGCAGGAGAAGCTCACCACGTGGATCCAAGGAGATGGAGGGCTTGGCTGCAGGCATGGGCGCGAAGCCCGACGTTGATGGAGGGGAGGGGACAGCCATCCGCCCAGACGACGACGACGCAGAAAGCAGCAGTGGCGGCGTGTGGCCACTCGTCATCAGGCCACCGCCGCCGCCGTGCTCCGCGGCGGAGGCCTCGGCTACGAGGTCGGCCACGTTCTCGCCGCGCAGGGCGAGGCAGGAGAGCTGGACGAGATGCCGCGTCTGCATGCCCCGCTGCACCTCGGCCGCATCCTCGCCCAAAACGTGCGACGCCGCGCCGAAGTGGAACGGCGGCGGTCCACCATTGGCGGCCCCAAAGGCGGGCGATGATGCGGCGGCGGCGGCGGCCTCTGCCTGGGCATCGATGTCGGCGAAGAGCGACTTGAAGATGCGCTGGCACAGCCCCGGCATAGCCGCGTCGCCGAAGAGCGTCGTCGACTTGCCCGACCCCTTCTCGCCGCAGCACAGCACCGTCGCGTTCGTGCCGCGGAGCAGGCCGTCAGCCACGCAGGAGCGGGCAGCCTGGTCTAGGAAGGCGACAGTCGAGGCATCCCAGAGGTCGCCCACGACGCCGTCGTAGTTGAAGCTCTGCGGGGCACTACCCGCACCTGCGGCCCCACCACCGCGGCTGGGCGAGGTGCGAGACGGCTCGCTGCGAGGCTGTGCCGCCGCCGCCCGAGCCGACCCGCCCTCCGCCTCCCCGCAGCGCAGCGTCGTACAGGTCGTGTTCACCGTGACCCACGGCGCCGCCGCCGCCGCCGAGGCGGGTGGCCGCACGCGGGCGTACACGTGGATGCGCTCCGCCTCGCTGCCGGCGAGCTGCGTGGAGACGCCAATACAAGCGCACATCGCAGCCGCGCGCACGTGGGACTCTAAGATTGACGCGGTGCGACGGCGTGTGGGTGTGCGTAAATAGATTTCAGCGCGCACAGAGGTTCTAAGTGTTTGAACAGTTTGGTGGCGCGATCGCCGTGGAAGGGGGACAGGCAAGCGCCGAAGAGCCAAGTACTGGACCCACACACACACACACACACACACACACACACACACACAGACACAGACACAAAGCTCTGTCTCCCTCGCAGCTGTGCACCTTGCACTGCGCTGCTGCGCTTTCCCTACCGGCCCGCACCACCAACGCCGCCCACAGTCCCGCTCTTTTCGGAGCAGGCGACAGGGCTTGAATAGCCAAGCAATAAGAAGGTACTCGACGCACGCTCTTCTTCTTCCCTGCGGCACCACGAACGGTGTTGACAAGGAGGAGAAGGAGAGAGGCGGGCGGGCTCAGTTGCACAGGCAAAGGCAGTACTCACCACTCCGCAGGTATATGCGCCTGTGCGTTTACGTGTGTGTGTGTGTGTTTCTGTGTGTGTGTGTCTTCGTGCGCAAGCAGCGTTGCTGCACAGGCCACCGGGAGGGGGAGGAGAGTGGAAGACAAGGTGGGGACACCTGCGTAGGCGGGCACTATGTGAGAATCAGCCGTGTCATCAGCACACACACACACGTGGAGGGCGCCATGGGGGTAGCACAGTGGGGGAAGGCAAGAGAGGAGAGAGTGGGAGCGGGGTGCAACGCCGAAGAGTCGGTGCGCATCCAGCAGCTCCGAGGCGTGGGTCGGTGGCAACGTGGGCACCGGAGACAGGTGGGCAAGGCGGCAATGCCAGTTGTTCGACGAGAGAGCCACAGGGGACCGCGCTTGCCCAACGTGGCGTCCCGCCCCTCCCCCCGCGTCGCCCAGCGGCACCCGCACGGCGCACGGTCGTGCCGTTTTAAGGCCTCGACGTGCCACCACCGCCGCGGCACACAGGGGCTCGCCAGAAAAACACAAATCCACCGGTATCGCGCAGCGACGGCCGCGGAGGGTGGGAGCGGAGGGGGGCGGCTACCGGTAGTGCCGGTGTCCCCTCTCCGCCTCTCCTCCCGGGCGCTGGCGTCGCACGGCGGGAGAAGAGGCGTGGCAACACGTCTACGTCTACGCCACCGTCGGCGCTCCTGCATTGCACGAGGTTCAAAAGTGACCCACTGTCTCCATTTTAGAGTTGGTGCTCGTGTGGTGCGTGTTGACTTGTGCCGCTTTTGTTTTGCCGTTTTTCTTCTTCTGCTTGGGGGGGTGGGTGGAGCGTGGGTGGGCGCGCGTTGGGCGTGTATGACAGCCATCAGAGGGGATGAGGGTGGGGGGGTCGGGGTCGGGGAAGGAGGAGCAAGAAGCGAGAAGACCCCTGGAGGCAGTTTGGGGCGNGGTGAGGGGGGGGGGGGCTTTTGTGTGTGTGTTGTGAAGCCGAGCCTGTGGCTGGGGTGGGGGGGGGCCTCTGTCACTCCCTCCCTCACGCGTTCTCAGCGGCAAGAAAGTGAGAGGGTGGGAGCAAAGGAGAGAAACCGTGCGCAAGGAAAAGAAGAAAAAGCCATGCATCAGGCAAGCTTCGGTCCGGCACAGAACCAACAAGGGTCACTGAAGAGTTTCAGCGCACGCACACACACCAAAGAAAAAATAGCAACACACACAAACACACACACACACACGCCATCCGTGTTCGTGAAGCACCAAGCGTGCTGACGTCGCGGCAACGGAGTAAGGACGTGCGAAGGCAAAGGACAAAAGACGAATCGACGAGCGCAGGAGCTGAGGGAGGGAGGGAGGGAGGAGAGAGAAAGCAAAGACAAGTCGAGTCCACACGCGGACTCAGCCGTGAAGTCAACAACACAACACGCACAAGTTAAAGGGACAGGCCGCGTGGACCGCGCGTGCACAGAAAAACACACACACACGCAGACACGAACACAGACCTCCACAAGGAAAGAACCGAGAGCAGTGAGAGAAGTGGTGAAGGCAAGAGAAGACAAACACACACACACACACCACCACTTGCCCTTGCGTCACACGCGGTGAGGGGCTCGCCTTTCCTGTGGCCACTTTCCGCAGAGCTGCCGCACAAGCGTGAATGCAAAATCACGAAGAAGCGAAGTCGGAAGAGGACGCGTGTGAGGGGAAGGGGGGAGAGAAAAAAAGAAGAAGCTCAGATGGACCCAGCGCAGAAGAGATGCCGGTGGGCGTGTGTGCGTGTGTGGGGGGGTGAGTGAGAAAGTGGAGAAGGGAAGGAGGCTTGTCGCACGGCAGAAGAGAAGAGGCGGAGGGCAAGCGAGGGCGGTAAGGGCGGTTGCGATGGGAAGCAAACCGCCTGTCCCCCCCCCTCTCCTCTCTCTTTCTCTGCCTTCTCCCACAGGTACCATGTCGAGGAAGGCAGAGGAGTGGGGCAGTTTGGTAATAATCGTAAAAGGAATGCGGCGACGGGCCTCGAGGCCGCGACTGCCGAGAGACGCAGCGCAACAAGCGGAGCCGAGGGCTTGGGGACGAGGCAGGTGGGAGGAGGGCAGGCGGAGGGAAGGGGGGGCGGCGCTGGAGACGGCGTCGAGCAGGGCTTCGGTCGAGGTTTGCTGCAGTGGGAGGGGGGGGGGGAAGAGAGAGAGAGAGAGAGAGAGAAAGACAGGGAGGCACGCGTGTGACGCACGCAACACTGATCTTTCTTTTCTTTTCTCTTTTTTTGCGGCAGCACAGAGTGCGGCACTGTTCCTTGCACACACACACAGACACAGACACACACGTGCGCGCACACACACAAGCAGGCCAAGGATGTTGCGTGATTGCCCCCGCTACCTCTGCTCATTTCACTTCTCCGAAGGTGTTGTGTTGGAGAGTGTGTCTGTGCGTGGGTTTGCTGCGGGGGCAGTGGAAGCTGTCTTGTCGTGCGGCCGCCACAAGGCGGGGGAGACGTGGATGATGCAAGCGAAGGAGTCCAGAGCCGACCGCCGGCCACAGCGCAGGGGAGAAGAAAACAAGGGAGAAAAAGGCGACCACGGAACGCAGAGAAGCACACGCGATAAAACCAGCAGCACCAGCGAACCACGCAACGGCGGAAGCTCGAGAGAAGACGGAGAAGAGGGGTGAGGCTCTACGCACACGCACATCCTTATACAACACACACACACACGAACAAACATGGGAACACACGCTCATAACGCGGCTTCGACAGCTCCACGCGGCAGTATACGCGCAGAGTACACGGCTTCACGGCGAAGCAGCTCAGTCTCGAAGGAAACTCCAAATATGAAGAAGAAAGCAGTGCGCTGACCAGCGAAATCACCGTGCGCCATTTTTTGGCGCCCGCGCGGCCCTTTCCCCGCCTCGCTACGAGACCCCAGCCCTAATCCTCTCACAACACAGAGTAAAGCGACGCAAGAGAAGAAGGGGAAAAAAAAAAGACCGCGCAGCACCCGGACGATTGGCGACACAGCATCCACCAACGCACACACACACACACACAACAGCACAGGCATCAGCAGCTACGCATACATATACGAAGAAGAAAGCTGGAAGAGGGAGGGGGGATGTATTGTTGGATAGACGTCGACCATCGCGTAGGGCGTGCAGAGTGGGGAGGAGGTGTGGCGGGGGAGGAGAAGGAGGAGCGGCACAGGTAGACACACCCACACACACACAAACACACGCACAGCTACCCAGAAGAGTGAGGTCGACGCACAGCCCCGAGAGTAAAGTAAACTCACAAAGAAAAGGGAAAGAGCAGGGTTGACCAAGCTGATGAGGAGAGAAGAGAAGCGAGGGAAACGATGATCCAAGGAGCAGGTTTGAGCTGTGCTCGCTCATGCGTGTGTGTTTGTGTGCGCGTGTGCGTGTGTGTGTGTGTGTGTGTGTGTGTGTGTGTGTGTGTGTCGGCGTAGAAGAGGGACATGAGACGAGAGAGTGCGGGAGGACCAGGAAAGCGGCGAGTGTACAGGGGAGGAGACGGAAGCAGACAACAAGTAATGAAAGCACAACAAACTAAAGGCGAAGGAAATCTGTGTGGAGGTGATGGAAGCGGGTGGGAGCGAAACGGGCACGAAGCTGTCAGGTCACACACACACACAGGGAGGAGTAGAAAGAGCATCGCGAAGCGCGATGGACGGCGGACATCAACCACCCTGTACCCACTGCCCACGTCGTGGCAGGCTTCAGTGGACCTGAGCGGCTCTAGACACGAAGATAAGCAGGGGAGGAGGGGGTGTGAGCGAAGTAAGGGAGGAGGCGCACCACACTGGAGCGGCGTGATTGTTGACGGCTCTCACGCACGCCTGCACGCCAGCCGGCGGTTTGGGGCCCGTGACCCACCCGTCTCTCCTGGATGTATGCCACTCCCTAGCTAAGGTACAAGATCAAAATAAAAAGGGGGTGGGCGAGACGAGGAGGAGGGGGAGGAGATGGGAAGCTTGGGGCGGAAGAGGAAGCTGTTGCCTGGCGGGGGGCGGGGGGAGGGAGGGACGGGTGAGAGCACGTCGGGGTACGCGAGCAACATCGCCAAAACCGAACCGACTGTGTTTGAATCGTCCACGTTCACATGACAGGTGAACGTCGCGTTGAACGAGGTCGCGCAACACACGCCCGCACACACGCACTAGACAGATGTGGGAGGGGCGGTGGGAAGGAGGGGGCGGGTGGGGGGACGTGCTGCAAGGGACGCGCGGAAGTGGTGGAGGGTTGAAAGGACAGGGCAAACCAAGCGGAAGAGAAGCAACACGGGAGGGAAAAGAAAGGCGAGGCGGTGGCGAGAGAAAAAAAAAAAAAACAGAACGCGAAAAAAGAAAAAAACAGCAGCACGCAAAAAGAAAGGCAAACAGACCCACGCAGGTGCAGACACACACACGCACGCACACACGCACGCACACACGCACATGCTCGCGTAGATTAACACACACACACACACATTCATCCTCCTCTTCCCCCCCCCCCGTCCCACCACACACGTCGGCGCGCCAGCAAGCCCGAGAGCGAGCGGGGGCAACACGTCGGGAAGACCCACACCGAAGAAAACGAAAGGGGGGAGGGAGCAAAGCGAAGAGGCGAGAAGAGGTGACGAGGCAGTCACGATGCAGGGAGGAAACACAGAGAGCAACACAAAAAGGGAGAGAGGGAGAGAGAAGGACATACACGCGAAAGCGGGCAAGATGGGAGAAGGCAGAAGAAGGGCATTCCACGTGTGTGTGGTCAAAGACGGGGAGATGGGGGAGAGGGGGGTGAAAATGGGGACATGGAGGAGGCTTAGTCGGGCAGACTGTGTGTGTGTGTGTGTGTGTGCAGAGGTACGCCTCCTGCGTGAGAGGGGGCACGGCTCCGTGATCGTTGCAGCACAGACATACACGCGCGTGCCTCACTACTCCCTGACAGCCCCGCGCACACACATACAGACACATACACACACACACACACCTTGCGTCCACAGTGTGGCGCTACCCTCAGCTTTGAAAGAACATACGAAGCAGTGCGCAAGGAGGGATGTAAGGGCGAAGAGGGATCAAAGCAAACGCGGAAAATATGAGCACCCACCAGCAAGCGTGCGGGAACAGGCATCGTACACAAACGCACGCAAACACACGCAAACACGCACACGCACACCTGCCTACATCGAGCCCGGTAAAATGGGGGGGAGGGAGGGGGTGGAGGATTGGGTACAAGTGTCACCAGAGAGGGAGAGAAGTCAAGGTATGCGCGCACGGGGGTGGGGGGCGGAAAGAGAAGAAAGGGAAGGGGGGGGGCGACGCTGCCGAAATGAATGCACATGAGATGCGAGGGAGCTCCTATTGGGAGGGGGGGGGGGCAAGGACGCTGTCCCAGGACCTGTATCCAGAAGGCACACTTCGGGGCGTGCAGTGCCCGCCAGGGAGGGGATCATCCACGAAGGGAAGAAAGAAGGTGAAAGGGTGAGAGAAAAGAAGCGTGCGACATGCGCTGACAGAAGACGGTCCGCGTCACCCCACCCGATGTGGAAAACAAAACAAAACGCAGGGAAGCTGAGCGATGCCACGGCGGGTGCAGGATGTGGGTGGGGGGGGGATGTAGTGAAACATGAGGGGAGGGGAGGGAGGGGGCCGTACAGGAGGGAGAACATCGTATGTGAGATAGGGGAAAGGGAGGGGAGTGGACGAGGAGGAGGGGGGGAAGGGGAGGAAGAAGAAGGACAAGAATTGCCAAAGCAAAACGTTCCACACAGAAGGAAAAACAAAAACAAAGACGACGCCTACACCGACGCAATGGCTCTACCCAAAAACGAGCCAACCAACTAAAGGCAAGACAAGATCCACCGGCTAGGCGCACCCTAACAGCAAGGTGCCGCGCAATGTACATGATCAACGTGAGCAAGTCCGAAACTAAAGACAGGAAAAACACGCGTAAACGCACACGCTACACTCAAGGGAAAAGCAGATCCACAAAATACACACACACACATACACATACAAGCACACACAAACACACTCCAGCGGACACACACACACACACACACCGATGCGTGCACGTGTTGGGGATCGATTCAGCGACGCGGTCGTCAAAATGGGTGACCCCACCCTCCCCTCTCCACTCACGAGTGGAAAACAGGGAAGAAGATGGAAGCGAGTTGAGAGAGCCGTAAAGGAGGGGCGCCTAAGAAGGGATCGGGGAGCAGAACGCTTGCGCACACGCAGCGAGAGAGATGGAGAGAGAGTACAACAGAGAGTGACAGGCACACACACACACACACATACAAGACTCCCGCTCCCGAAACTTACTTTAGGCTCAATATGTAGATGTTACCAAAGCTGTCGCCACACGCCATCTTCTCGTAGCTGCCGGCCGTGAGGCAGTACACCGGGGCCTTGCAGAACGCGCTCGTCACCTCGCGCCCCGTCTCGATATCCAGCACGTAGACGAACCGGTTGTTGCACGCCACTAGGAGAAAACGGGTGAAGGCGCCTGGGGCGGCGCTCGACAGCGTCCAGCCTAGCTTCGGCCCGCGGTGCTGCGGCGGTGCGGCGCCCGCGACATCGGCCGGTGAAAGCGAGAGCTTACAGCTACCGTCCTCGGCCGACCACACCCGCAGCAGTGACTCGTCGTTGCTAATGATGTGCCGCCCATCGGAGGTGTAACTACAAGAGAGAATGATGCCAAGGTGCCCGAGCAGGTGGAAGCGCGTCTTCGCTGTCGTCGCAGACCACACGCGCAGGGACTTGTCCGCCGAGGCGCTGCAGACGTAGTTGCCGTCGGGGCTGAAGGCGATGGCGATGATGATGCCTTCGTGGCCGGTGTAGCTGAGCCACTCGCGGCCCCGCTTCGTGTCCCAGAGCCGGCACACCCGGTCCTGGCACCCGCTAACGAGGTACTTGCTATCCGGGCCGAAGCAGCAGCAGATCACCACCTTGGGGTGCGAGAAGGTCAGCAAGTTCTTCGTGGTCATAACGTCCCACAAGATCATTGTCTTGTCCTTGCTCGTCGTTGCTAGGTACTTGCCGTCCGGGGAAAAGGTGGCGTTGATGATGGTATCCTGGTGTCCCGTAAAGATGCCCACCTCACTTCCCACCCCGAGGTTGTTCAGCGTGATGGACGCGTCCTCGTTGCTGCAACTCGCGAAGTCCGTCTCGGCCGGCGACAGGGCGATGCACTTGACGCGGTTCGCGTGGCCCAGCAGCGGCGTCGCCTGAAACCCGCGCAGGGGCCGGTTCACCTTCGGCTGCGTCGCCCGGGCCTGGGCGGTCAAGTACGCCACCGTGTTGGGTGCCTTGCAGGCCGTGTTGGTCACCGTCATGCACTTAAGCCCCGACCTGCTTACCTCCGCAAGCGCCTCTCGCTGCAGCGCAGCTACGCCGGCTATGGCCGCCGCGGTGAGCGGCATAAGGTCCATCTCGTCGACGCACACATCGAAGTCGTTGAAGGAGAAGAACTTCTTGCCGCCCATGCCGGCCCCGGCGCCACCGCCGGCCCCGCCGGCCCCGCCGGACGGACCGGCGTCCCCACTGGCGCCGTCGATGGCGACGGGCGGCGGCTTGCGGCCCGCGAGGCGCCAGTGCTTCGTGCGCGCCTCGTCCTTCGAGATGACGATGTCGTCGTAGATGAACAAGTCCTCCTCGATGCTGAGCGGGGCCTGCTGCCGCTGCGCTTCAAGGTCGTCGCCGGTGCGGAACAGCGCGTTGACGACGCTGTTGCGGCCCTCGCCGGCGTTGCCGCAGCTGGGTGAGTTGCAGTCCTGCGAGCTGTGCACGGTGGAGCTCAAGCTGCTCTGGGTGTCGGAGATGTCGGAGAGGAGGGACTCGCGCGTGCGGTGCAGTTCGGCCGAGGCGGACATGGACGCGCGGGGGTTCGGGCCGTGGGGGTGGTGGCGCATGGGCGAGTGCAGCGGCGGCGCGTACGATCCGTGTGCGCCGCCGTGGCTGCTGCTCCCGACCTTTGTAGGAGACAGCTGGCTCAGCGCGGGGTGTGCCCTGCCGGTTGACGTGGCAGCCGGGGCGCCGCCGTGCACAGCCAGCGCCACCCCAGAGAGTCGCCTGGCCGGCTTGACGACCGCCGCCATGGGCGCGAACGGGTTGGGCGCCCCTGCGGCAGCACCCCCGGCGGCGGGGCCGACCGCGGCACGTGGGCTGGACTTGGCGTTGGCGCGGCTCGCATCACCTGCGGCCTTCTGCGGGAACGCCTGCGACGCTGGCGACGTCGTCGCCGTGGAGGCCGACGTGACAGCGGTGGAGGCGGCCACGTCGTACACGTTGGACGTGCGCCCATCGCTGCTGCTGGCCCAATCGAACTTGCCACCACCCCCGCCGCCGCCGCCGCCGAGGCCACCGCTCCCGCCCGCGGCGGTCGTGTTGCCGCCGTGATGCCCCCCGCTGCCGTCGGCGTGGTAGTCAGTGTTGTGGCCGCTGGGGATCGATTCGCTAGGGTACGTCCCGGCGGCAGCCTTGCCCTTCGCCCCCGCCGTATTGCTCAACACGCAGCCCATGCGGCCGGGCAGGGGGGAGTGCGGGGAGTGAGGGGTGACGAGAAGCGCCAGATGCACCGAGGCACCTCTTTGCCGGGAGAGGAGAGGAGCAGGAGAAGAGCAAGAGAGAAACAAGAGATAGAGGGACGTGGACAGGGAGTACAGCACTGTCAGACGCGTGCGAGATGCTCGTTACAGGGGAACAGGGAAAAGGGTGGTGGTGGTGGTGGTGGTGGTGAAGCGTCCGAGCTGAAGAGCACGCCGCTGAGGGTGATTGTGTGTATACGTGTGTGGGGGGGAGGGGGGGGCCTCTTGGATGTCGGGGCGCGCTCTCGCGAGGCGCGCGTGATCTGTGAAGTGCGTCGCCCCGTCTCGTTGCAGCGCGCGTGCGCTGTGTCTGGGGCGGAGGTGCGGGTACCAGACACAAGCTGACAGCGGAGCGGTGGGGGGAGAAACACGGGTAGGACTTCCCGGCACTCACAAAGAGGGGGAGGGACAGTGCTGTGGCGAGCCGCAGGAGAGGACAGGAGCCAACGCAGAACAGGTGCGAGCACGTCCCTCGATCACCTAGCACCACCGTATACGACTGGCGGTGCGTTGTCCGTGCGTCCTGGCGCGCGTGTGTGGGTGTGTATGTAAAAACGCGTGCGCAGAGTACTTCGCGTGTCTGTGTTAGGTGTTCTCAGCCCCCTTCACCGTGGGCCAGAAGAAGGAAAGGAGAAGTAAAAGAAATACAGAAGAGACCTGCGTGTGTGCGTGTGTGTGTGTGTGTGTGTGTGTTTGTGTGTTGCTTTGGGGGGAAGGGGCGGAGAGGTGAGGGAACCGGGGGGAGGGGGGTAAAGATAGGACGTGGGTTAGGGTGGTACTGCTGGTGCAGCGCCAGTGCGGCGATGATGCGGAGCTCTGCTTTGGTTGCTGGTGTGGGTTGTTGTTGGTGTAGCGCGCCGGGGCAAGGCGATGCAGAGTGGCGAGGAAGAGGGGAAACGTGCGTGGAAAAATGGGTCAGGTCGGACAAGGAGAGAGCGGACATCATGTGCGCGGGTGCGTGAAGGCGTGAATGCGTGGCAACAGAGAACACACACAAATCAGCATCGGCGCGTGCCTCTCATGTGCTGAAGGTGGGCGAGAAACGGAGCGAAGCAAGCGCGCTGAGCCCCAGCAGGCGCACACGTCAGTGGTGCCGTGGCCGCCGGAGATGCAGCGGTGGTGCAGTCGAGTCAGCTCAGCCCTGCGCACTCCAACCCCCGCAAACCGGGCCTCAGATCACTCACTGGGGAAAGAAGCGGTCACGCCTTCTTTTTTTCTTTTGCTTTGAGTTGTTGCACGATTCTGTTCTGCTGTTGATGCGCCGAGATCCACAGATCGTTGCAGCCACCCACACACACAAACACACCTGCTCGCACAGACGCGCACACACCCGTACACACCCGCACACGCACATCGACAACTCACACTCAACCCTCGCACGCACCCTAGCAGGTAATAAGGCCGCGGACAGACCGGCCGAGGAGACGACGAGCCACCACGGGACGACTGCCGCGATGCTCGAGACGCCCACAGACGCGCGCACCATCTTCACGCGTGCTACACGAGGGCCGGAAGGGGGGCGAAGACGCAACCGCAATGCAGGTGCGCTCTCTCAGCCCGCACCGCTGCGGCTGACCGTGAAGTAGTTGGCACGCTCACGCACGGGCAGCGGACCGGCGAGCTGCATCGGCGGTTGGAGAAACGCCGCGTGCGCCGCGGAGGCGGTGGCCGGGGTCGGGGGCCCCCCGACGCCGCCGCCTCCGCTGCCCCGGCCCGCCCCGTCGCCCGTGTTCTCGCTGTTCCACGCGACGGCGTGCATCGTGCGAGAGCGTGCCAGCGGCATCATGTGCCCGCCAAGGCTGTCGGTGCTGCTCTCGATAGGGCCCTCCGCCCACGGGTCGCGGTACAGTGACGGGGTCCCCTGCGCGGGCGGCGTGGCAGCGAGGTAGGACCGCGTCCAACCGGGGCTGCCGCCAACCCCGGGCGACCGCCACGCAGCGGTCAAGGCAGCGTGGCCCATGCGCGCCTCTGCGGTGGACATGGACGTCGTCGTCGTCGCGACCGACCCCGCAGCCGAGGGCGGTGGCAGGGGGTACGCGCCGTGGCCCGGGGGCGGAGCCCAGCCCCGGGCCTGCGCCGCAGCAGCAGCCCCACACCAGCGATCCAGCAAGGCCCCCGCCGCCGGCAGCTGCGGCTCCTCGGCGCCAAGCTCCTCGACGTAAGCGAAGGTGTGGTGCAGGCCGCTGACCACGCCGCGGACGTCCACCATGTGCAGCCCTGGCACGAGCTGGTAGTGAGGGTGGTGGTGACCGCCCGTGCCCGGCAGCGAGGTGCGGAACGCCGTCCCCGCCGCCACGGCCGCGGAGGTGCCCGAGCCGAGCGCCGCTTGGTAACCGCTCGCCGCGTTGCCCATCATGAAGGACATGTGCGTCGGCGACCCAGTGATGCCGCTGTTGCTGACACCGAGGTGGCTGTTCGCCGCAGCCCCGCGTCCCGCTCCAGTGACAACCGCCGCAGCAGCAGCAGCAGCCGCAGCGGCCGCACCGCCGTTCGCGGCCCGCGTCGCCTCGCCGAAGGAGTACACCTGCGCGTGCGAGCGGCACGCAAAGCCGGCCGCATCGACACGGCAGCACGGCAGCAAGCACCACGGCTGTGGGCCCTCCATCACCACCACGGTGTGCTGCCGCCCACACGCGATGCTGCGCGCCACACCGCCGGCGACGTACTCGAGGCCAACGACCCGGTACGGCGCGGTAAACGCGTCGGGGCTGCCAGCGGTGGTGCCGCACTGGCCACTGGCGTTATCGCCCCAGCAGAAGACAGCGCCCGTGGCCGTGAGTGCGACGGTGTGGAAGGACCCGCAGGCGACGTCGACCACGCGGTGCCCCTCCAGGGCCCCGCGGACGAGCGTGGGCACGTAGGCGGGGGTCTTGGAGCCGTGTCCCAGCCGGCCCTGGTAGCCGACGCCCCAGGTGAAGAGCTCGCCGTGCTCGTTGATCGCCCCACTGTGCCACTGGCCGGCCCGGATGCGCACGATGCGCTCCGCCGCCGCTGCCGCCGTTGCCGGTGCTGCTGCCGCCCGCCGCCGGCCCCGCACCGTCACCAGCTGCGGTGTCAGCACGACCGCGCGGCGCTCGTTGCTGAGCGACTCGCCGAGGACGTCGTGGTAGCGCCGCTCCACCTCCTCGGGCGTGCCGAGGCCGACGCAGTCCACGAGCCCCCAGCTGTACAGGGACCCGTCCTCGCTGAGGGCGAGCGCGAAGAAGCTGCCGCAGCTCAGCTGGATGATGCCCTTGCCCTCCAGCGTCTCCACCAGCACCGGCGCCTCGACCTTCTTCGTCGGCAAATCAAAGTGCTGCCGCCCGCGCCCGCTCTGGCCATGGTTGTTGTTACCCCAAAAATACACGTGGTGCCCCGTCACCACCGCCATGGCGAAGGCGTAGCCGGCCGCCACGTGCACCGCGGGCAGCTGCTCGAAGAGGGGGATGCGGCGTGGGATGAGCAGCTCCACCGGCACGTCCACCCCATCCTGTCCGCCGCCGCCCCCACCGCCGGTCCCGCCCCCAACGCCGCCACCCCCACCCCCGGCCCCGCCACCGGCCCCGACACTCCCCGCCCCGTTCCCGCCGCCCAGCGGGCCCGTCGCGCCGCTACCGCCCCGCACGACGTGGCCGCTGCCGCCCAGCCCGAGCTGCCCCCACTCCCCGTTGCCGAATGTGTAGATGCTGCCCGTGTCGCTCAGCGCGCAGCTGTAGTTGGCGCCCAGGGCAATCTCGCGCACCCGCACCCCGAACGGGGTGACCTGTGCCATGGTTGGGGTCGGCTCATCCCGCGTGGCGTGCGTGCCGAGCTCTCCGTTCCCGCCCGAGCCCCAGCTGAAGAGCAGCACCCGCCGCGGCATCTGTGGACCGCGCAGCAGCTGCGCCAGCCCGGCCACGTTCAGGTACTCCGCCATCGCCAGCACGCCGCACACGCTGAGGTACGGCGGGATCATAACCGCGCCGTGCCGCAGGTAGTTCAGCACAGGCACGAAGTAGTCGGGGTCGAGGTCGAGCAGGATGGCGTTGGCGCCGTCGGTGTCCAGCGGGATGGCGGACATGGCGTGCTGTGGGCTGACCGCCTCCCCATCGCCCAGCAACTGCGCGTTCGCTGCTGCGGCAACCGCGCCGGCTGCACGGCCACCACTTGCAGCAGCAGACGATGACGCCCCGTAGTCCTGCCGCCCGAGCATGGACTGCGACTGCGGCGGCGGCGGGGTCTGCGTGTGGGCGTGTGCGCCCCCCTGCTGCTGCGGGTGCGGCGACACGGACGGTGGTGCTGGCGAGGTAGAGCGGGAGTCTCCCGCGGCGCCGCGACGGTGGTGAGCGAGGTGTTGCTGTTGGTGGTGGTGGTAGCCGTGCGGGTCCGCCGACGGGGACGAGCGCACGTCGCCGTCACGCGGGGTGCTGCCCCGGTCTGCGTCCTCGTAGTCCTCCCGCATCGGGATCGGCGGCATCAGCGCGTCATCGCCGGCAGCGGCCCCTGCCTGTGCGCCCGGGCCGCCGCCACTCCTGCTGCCCGGCAGCCCCTCCATCGACAGCGTCTGCGCGTCCCCGTCCCTGCCCTCCAGCGCGTGCGTGTTGTTGCGCAGCAGCGAGCTCGGACTCGCCTCACTCGACGCGCCGCCGCCAAGCTCTGTGGCGGACGCAGCTGTCGGGGCTGCACCGGCCGTCGCCGTCGCCGCGGCACCGCCCGCCTCCTTGCGCGGGCGGGACGGCACGTCGCGCTGCTCGACCACGGGGGCGACGCAGGCGCAGAGGGAGGCGAGGACGCTGTTGGGGTCCGCCGTCAGCGTGCCGATGGTCGTGGTGATGAGACGGCCGCCGACGTTGAGCAGCACCCACTCCGCTGCCGACGCCGTCGTCGCCACGCAGATGGGCTCAGTCGTGTGCAGCGGCTGGAAGTAGCAAGGCCGCAGCCCCGCATCGGCGTCGTCGGCGGGGGAGGCGGGCGGTGGCAGCAGCGGCAGCGTCCCGCGCGGCACGCCGTCGGCGGGGGAGCCGTAAGGCCCGCGGCGCTGCGGGTGCGGGCTGGACAACGGCGACGACGCCGCGTGCCCGCCTCCGAGCCCGTCCGAGGCGGCCGAGTGGACAGAGATGGTGGGCGGCGAGGCGGGCATCAGAGAGCCGCCGCCGCTGCCGCTGCTCTCCGTGCCGCCACCACCACCACCACCCACGACGCGCGGTGACGAGGTCGTGGAGGCGGGTCGGGTGTGGCGGCTCAGGCTCCCCACCTGCACCGGAGGCGTGCGCGCGGTCGTGGCGACGGCCGGCCGCACCTGTTGGGGGCCCAAGGTCGAGGAGGGGGACGGCGATGGCGGGGCGGCCGCGGCGTCTGTGTGTCGTGGCCACCGCCCCGGCATCGGCGGGGAGGCCGCCGCGCCGCCAGAGGAGGCAACGGCCGCGGCGGCAGTGCGGGGAAACCCGCCGCTCGACGCCGCGCGGTGCAACGCGCTCGGCCCGGCCGCACTCACGTGGCTGCCGCCTTGTAGAAGGCCCGACGCCGGCCCGCTGCTGACAACCGCGGGCACCACGGACAGTGGGCCAGCGGAGGTGGAGGGGCCCGGGAAGGGGCTTGCCGCCGCGGGGCTGACGATGCTGTGGTACTCGGCGCTGTCGACGTGCCGCATGCCACTGCGCGCGCTGATGCTCCCGCTGCGACTGCGCGTGTCGGGTGTGTTGCTGCGGCTCTCCGCGCTGCTGTCGTCACCAAAGTCGAGACGGCTGATGGTGCTCGTGCCCTCCGACGCCATGGCGCAGCCCTCCTGTGCCCCCCTGCCTGTGTCGTGGGTGGTGGTCGGCGAAGAAGACGGGTGGGGTGTGGTGGAAGGCGGCGTTGGCGGGGAGGTGTGGGACACCGGGATAACACCGCCGTGGGCCGGAGGGTGGGTGGGAGAGAAGGAGAGGCCGAGGGGAGGGGGGTACGTGAATGGAAAAACAAAGTGAACAAACGCCGTGCACAGGGGCGCGGGGTATGCGAGAAGGGTGCCGACGCGTGTACGGCGGGGGGAGGGAGGGGAAGCGATGCGCGACGCCTGGAGCTGCGCGTGCCGCGGGTATAGCAGGTGATATGTGGCAGGAGAGAGGGGAGGGGGGGAAGTGGAGTGGCAGAAAGAAAAGAGGAGAAGAGCAATCCTGAGGTGGTAGTGTTCGGTTTTCGCGCGAGGCAGTGAAGCGTCACGAGGCAACTCCTGTGTGTGGTGTGTGTGTGTATGTGTGTGTGTGTGTGTGTGTGCCGTGGGAGTAAAGGAGGTCCGCAAAGTACAGGTGGAAGGGAAAGCACAAGCCGAGTGCAGAGAGAAAACAAAAGCAAAATGGACGTCGCGGAGAGTCCCAAGAGAGAGGAGGGGGGCAGAGACGACAGAGGGGGGGCGGAGAGTAGCCAAAGCTGGCAGCACAAGATGGGAGGCCCGGTTGGCGCTCCCTCTGTCTCCTTCTCTCTCGTGACCGTGCAGGGTCTAGCAGGACGGTCGCTACGAGTGTGTACGGGCGTACGTGAGTGTGCCTCACCGATGGAGAGGTGACGCTGCTGCTGCTGCTGCTGCTGGTGGTCTTGGTGGCGGCGATGAAGCGGGCCAGCGGCGCTGCGTATTCAAGAGAACAAAAAAGGAGCAATAGAAGCTGAAAGAACGACAAAGGCCTCCAATGATCGCACACGTGTTGCGTAGCAGCGGCACCTCGACGTCGCACGACACCTCGCTGTTGTTTCCCAGGCCTATAGAGCAGAGGGTGCAGGTCGGGAGGGGAATGAGGAGGCCAGAGGAACGCTAGCGCAGGACGGCGCTAACAGTGATGGGTAGAGAGAGAGGGAGAGACAGGACGGCGAACCGCAGGTTTAGAGGAATGCGTGAAACTGACGGCGGGAAAGGCCCACACAACTGTCACGCAGGGCACACGGCTGTCCACACAGGCACCACACCTGGCCTCTCTTCTCCTCTCTATTGTGTGATGCGAGAAAGGGGAGTCGCTACGGTCGAGGCAGCTTGCGGTGAGGAACCGCACGATGGAACCGAGCAAGTAAAGAGTGAGTACTGCTGCTGCTGCTGTGCTTCCGTTGGCGAAGGGGGAGAGAGACGGACAGAGAGGGTGGATGGCGGCGCGCGAATGGTGGGGTTGCGAGGTGACGAGGAAACGAGCGGGGAAGGGGGTGAACGGTGCAAATGGCGCATCGGCGAACATGGCGCCACGGTACTGATCAAGAGCGACGAGCAGCGGACGAGAATACAGCGGGGGCATGTCGACGAGGGAGAGGAGGAGGAGCAAGGCAGGCACCTGCTTCAGACCCTGCACCCCCCAACGCTCAATCACTTATGTTCTTTCCCCTCCTTCTCTGACCCTTAATCACCTCGTTTCTCTCCTCAACTGTCACGCAGCCGCCCTTGTTCAAGCTTGCCCACACCGAGGTGGGTGCTCCACGCGGCCGCGCCGGACAAGCGCGCCGCGCACGCACATCCCTGCGTTCAGCCCCTCCCACATGGACGTCCCCCTACACAGCGCAAAGTTCGTGAGCACGGCATGGCGGACTTGACTCCATCCACGTCGTATCGTTTGCTGTTGGGTTGTTCGTTTGGTTTTTTTTGAGATTTCAGTTGACAGTGTCGGCGACGGGGAGAAAAAAGGGGGGAGGGGGAGGGGGGAGGGGAAAGGGGAGGGGGAGAGGGGAGGACAAACCCGTCTGCGTCCTCCTGTTGCGGGAAGTTGCCGCCGCCGCGGACTCGCCAACGCTGTCGTCGGTTGTCCTCCTCTCCTTCTCTTTTCCTTATCTCCGTGTGTGTTTGTTTTGGGTTAAGCGCTGACTGGCTCGATGTTTGGTGTGCGCCTGCGTGAGGAGAGACGAGGCGTGTCCCCCTCTTTTTCTCTCCCTGCGTCTCCACCCTTCCCCTTCCCCTTGTAGCGCGTTCCGTTCGTGCGCGCTGCACGTTCCGGGTGCTGCTGTTCGCCCCTCACACACACCAGCACTCACACACACACACGCGCGCGCCCCCTCCCCCCCTCCCTCCCCCCTCATCCCGTTCCCTCTCGCTCCGTCATGGAGCAGCCGGCCCCCGATGCGCTTCATGCCGAGTTGGCTACGTTTTCTTGTTTGATGTTGTTGTTTTCCCGTCCGTCTCGTCCTGCGCCGCTCTCATGGCGCCAAAGGACGCCGCGTCTCCGCGATTTCTTTTCCTTAACCCTCCCAGTGGGGGTGGCACTCTCTGCCACCCCTACACGACAGCGGGGAGAGAGGCCTCGGCCCAGGCGCGGGGCCGTCGTTAGCAACAAAGCACTCACACATCCACGCATACACACACAGGGCGGAGGCCAACGAGACGACAACTTGGCCCATGGACGCACACAGGGGTCGATCAACACGACACGTTCCCTCAGGGAGAGGGAGTCAACCGAGGCTGCCCTGCAGGAGAGCAATAATACAAAAAAAAAAAGTGACAGGCGGACCGCAGCGCCGAGATGGAAAGACGGGCACGGGTGAACGGCACACGAGAGTCGAGGCGTGTGTGCGGGGGGGGAGGAGGGGGAGGGAGACGGAGGCAGAGGGACGGGGAGGAAGCGGGAGCGGGGGGAGGGACATGGTAAGACGAGGAAGAGAAAGGGAGTCGCAAGTTTCCCCTGTTAGCACTTAATTCGTTGGCGGTTTACTTTAGACACCGCTCATCACGCGGCGTGTGTGTGTGAGTGAGTGTGTGTAGTTGACTCTACCATGTAGCACGTCGCCGCCTCGCTCCTCTGCGTCCCCTCGCACAAAGCGCGTGCCGGCTGCGGCGAGGGCTGTCGGTGAGCAAAGGTGGCACAATCACAAACACACACACACACACGCACACACGCACACCTTCACACATGCAGCCGCTTAGCCGCAACTTGAAGGCACGCCGGCGGAGTGGCGAGGCGGGGAGAGCAGGGTTGGGAGACGGGGAGGAGAAACACGAGAAGAAAGGACAAAGGGACTTGCGTATGCGCAGACAAGCACCTGATGAAGAGCTCGAAGGCGCAGACACGGTACAGAGAGGAACGCCGCTGCACCGACGCACACACGCACACAAGCCAACACACAAACACACACATGCAAACATCAACACGTGCACAACTAACGAGGAATAGAGCAGGTGTGCGCCAGCGGGGCACGCAAGACCAGAGAACTTTTTTTTCTCTCTTCTTCGAGGTAGGAGGGAGTAGAGGTGACCGGAAGGGACATCGAAGACGCGTGAACACGGGGATCCGTGGCACAAAGCTGTATGTGTGTGTGTATGTGCGCGTTTGAGTGTCCGCTCCCTTCCCGCACCATCCGCCTCCTGTCCTCTTCTCTTATGCGCGCCGTCGGCGCTTCTTCTTTTCCTTTCTCTGTGTTCTCATTTTGCTTAAGAATTACTCGTTCCGCTACTGCGCGCCGCTCTCGTACTTGGCGAGCTTCGCCTTGAGCTCCTCGACCTCCTTCTGCAGGGTGTCGTAGGTGGGCCGCGTGATCGTGCCGGTGGCGAAGCCCTTCTCGATCATCCAGTTGTCGTCGGCAAACTTGGCCATGTAGTTGCGGATGCCGTCCGCCATGAGCACGACGCAGCGCTGGTCCGGGCGGAGGTCCTTGGCGGCCTCGATGGCACCCGCCAGCGCCGAGCCGCTGCTGCCGCCGACCAGCAGACCCTCCTGGCGGTGCACCTCGCGCGCCAGGTCAAAGCTCTCCTGATCGCGCGTCTTCACCCAGCGGTCCACGTACTTGCGCTCGCACACGTCCGGCACGAAGTCGTAGCCGATGCCCTCGACCTGGTAGGAGACCTGCTCCGCCGGGTGCTCCGGGTCGGCGAGGATGCTGCCGACCGGATCGACGCCAACGACGATGATGCTCGGCAGGAGCTCCTTCAGCTTCTTGGCGACGCCCGTGATGGTGCCGCCGGTGCCGGCCGCGATGACGACCATGTCGACCTTGCCGCCGCACTGGTCGTAGATCTCCTGTCCCGTGTAGTTGTAGTGCGAGTTGGGGTTGCTCGGGTTGCCGTACTGGTCGAGCAGCACGTACCCCTTCTCATCGCGCAGGCGGCGCGCGACGCCGATGAGGCTATCCGGGTGGTCGTGCGCCAGCGCCGTCTCCGTGCGGATCACCTCAGCGCCGAGGGCCTGCATCGTCGTCTCCTTCTCGTGCGACATCTTCTTGGGCATCGTGATGATCATGTGGTAGCCGCGGATCGCCGCCGCCATAGAGAGGCCGATGCCTGTGTTTCCGCTCGTCGCCTCCACAATGACGGAGCCGGGCTTGAGCGTGCCGTTCTTCTCCGCGTCAAGCACCATCTGCTTGCCGATCCGGTCCTTCACGCTGCCGCCGGGGTTGAAGAACTCGCACTTGGCCACCATCTCGCACTTGACGCCATGGCTCTGCGGCACGCGGTTAAGTCGGATGCACGGCGTGTTGCCGACCGTGTCGAGCGCGCTGTCGAGAATGTGGGCGTGTGGGTTGACGGAGGACATTAGAGAGAGCGAGATAGAGAGAGCTAGGGGGGTGGAGACGCGCACACGGCTGGGGAGGACACACAGGAGGTGAAGAGGAAAATGGGCGAGAGCTGCGCGGGGCAGTGAAAGCCGATGACGTGGGTGTAGCGAAGAGGCGGAGGGGCGGCTGTGCGTGTGGCGCTGGAGAGCAAGAGGGCGAGTGAAGGGCTAGGATGAAACAGCTGGGCCGTGTGAAGGCAGGACGTGGGGGAGGGGGGGTGGGGCAAAGGTACGAGAAGGCGGGTGGTGGCAGTTTGGAAAGCTAGAACGCAACGATGGGAGTGAAAAGGTACTAAGCAGATTGACAAACACACAAACACACACACACAAAACACACAGAGACACGCACGCGCGTCTCTGTGGGTGCGCTGTGTATCGTATGTGGGCCCTCAAGAGCGACGCACAGGAGCGACAGGACGCCGCTCCGCAGAACGGAGGAGGAGCCCCCTGCCAGTGACAAGACAAGAAGGATGCAACAGGGAAAGTGCGGCTGACATGTGCGCCCCCTGTGCGCCCGATGCTGGCTCACCCACCTCGTCTTTGTTTTGCTCTGTGCCGTAGGGGCTCTGCCGGCCATCACGTGTGCGTCGCCCTCTGCCTGTTGCGCATCACGACACGGAATAGGCTGGGTCAACTGTGTTTGCTGCTGCTTGATCCACAAAGGACGCAGATGGGAGGAGGTGGGGAAGGAAGTTGAGAAAAGGAAAACTGGAAGAGGCGAGACACAGTCGGGTTTCGAACGCGTCGAGAGGGGTGATGGAGGAGAGAGACAGAGACAGAGAGGGAAGTGGGGTGGAGGGGGGTGGGGTGCGACACCAGCACCACCCCCACCCCCTCCACCCCACTCGACTTCGCCGCTAGTATACAAGGTGCCATGTGGCAGAGGTCGACAGTGAGTGAGAGAGGGCGACTCGACAGCGTGCACGCACATACACCCATAGACACAGACACACAGAAAGGGTCAAGACGGCCACAGACAACGAATCCTGTACATCAACACAACACTAAAGAAGGGTGGAGGGGAACGGAAAAAGAAAGCGCGAACGGTCTCGTGCGTGTGCGCCGCAGTGGAGTGTGGTGGGGACCCCCGCGCGGAGAAAGGAGGTGGTGGCCTCTCCCGCACGGAGGGGCACACGACGGAGTGAGACGGAGAGTGGGTGGTGGGGGTGGAGGGAGGTCATGAGAAGCGGCAGCTGCACCGCACCCCGCCTCGAGCCGGGCCACACGCAAACGCCTGTGGTGCCTTCCCCCTGCTGCCACCACCCACCCCCCGGGCTCCTCCGCACAGACGTCGCCTCCGTCTTCTCCGCCTGCTCTCTGCCTGCCACACCTGGCACAGCCCACGAGGAGGACAGCGAGCCCCTTTAGCACTCCAGCCTGGGGGGCAGGTGAGCAGGAGTGAGAAAGGTTGGGCAAGGGACGCAGATGTAGATGTGTAGGAGAGAGCGCGGGGTCTGGTAGTGCTGGAGGGCCTCAGCCGACACGCAAAAGAAGCTGCGCGGCATCTCATATCGCACACGTGTGTGTCAGCACTCGGTGGTGACGGGGAGGGGGGGGGGGGGGCGATGCACGCTGTGCGAGTCGAGCCCCCCACGCGGAAAAGAAAAAATGGAAGAAGCGAAGTAAGACACGTACAAGCACACACACATACACACACACACACGCACAGGCACGCAGAGGGAGAGGGAGGGAGTGCAATAGGGAGGTGCCAAGGTCGAAAGTGTTCAAGTGCAATAGCGAGCTACACAGACAGGGCCGTGGAAGGCACCTTTGCGAAGACAACAGAAGAAAAAGAAGATATGGGGTGAGGCAGACCTCACAAAGACGAGTCAGCACGTGCATGACACACAACGCCTGCACCTGGAGAGGCGGGGTGGGAGGGGCACAACAGAACAGCGAGCACCAAAGGCTGCACGACGGGAGTGAGCAGCAATTCGCACGATGCAGGACGAGACGACACGCACACGGAAGTGGAAGGAAGAGACACGGAGGAAAAAGCAGGCGAGGACTACCGGCTCACTGCAGCATCGCCGACACACACACACACGAATGTGAGACACGCGTGTGTGTATGTGTGTGTGTGTGTGTGCGCGACCGCATGGCTCGCGGCTGCATCCCAGGGACGCAGTTTTTTTTGTTGTTTTGCTTAAAGTCTACATGTCGGAAGTACACACACGGCGCCCGCACACCCGCTCAGCCAGCCGGAGCACCGACTCACGACGGCTTCGTCTTCTGCTGAAGTCGGTTGTACTCCATGGCGCGGCTGAGCAACTCCCTGTAGCCCTGCGACTTCTTCTCCTGCGCGTGCAGCTCGCTCTGCTGCGCCGCCAGCAGTGCGCGGTACCGATCCTTGCTGTCCAGGTGCTGGTTGCCCGCCGAGGTGCGAGAGAGCTGCTGCACCGCCGCCTGCCGCGCCCCCTCGTCATGCGGCAGTGTGATCTTCACGACCTGGATGCCAGAGCCGTGCGAGCTCGGCGCCGGGGACGCGGAGGACTGCATGGACGACATCAGATCGCCCTTGAGCGGCGCCCTCGCGGCGTCGTCGGGCCTCGAGGAGAGCGGCGCAACGCCCGCACCGCTGGAGGTGGACAGGGACGCAAGCGCCTTGGCGGCCTGCGTCCCGCTCAGGCTGGACTTGAACAGGCTCGCGCCGCCGTGGGGCAGCGTCGCTGGCGGGTTCACGGCTTCGGTCGTCGGGCCGGCTACGGCGGCCTTGGCGGCCTGCATGATGCGGTTGTGCTCCTCCAGCCCGCGTCGGTTAGCATCCTGCTGGCGCTGCTGCTCCTGCAGCAACGCGCGCAGCGTCTGCCGGCCCCCGCCCGAGGCGGACAGCGCCGCCGACGAGGTCATCGGCCGCGACGGCGAGCGCGGTGACTGCGTGGCGAGGTGGAGGTACGATGTGGAGGCTGAGGCCGGCGCGCCGGTGCCGCTCTGGGGCGAGGGCTGCTCCGCCGGGCTCTGCCGCTCGGGTGTGGCGCTCGAGGCAACGGCGGCCGCCGTCAGCGAGGCTGCGGGTGGGGTGCGGAGCGGCACGTTCTCAAGCGGCTCCGACAGCCGGGCCTTGCCCAGCAGCTCGGCGGCACGGCGCGCGTTCTCCTTGCTCTGCTCCGCCCACAGCTTCGGCAGCACGCCGCCATCGCCAGCGCCGTCGGCCTCGGTCGCAGACTTCGATGTCTCTGGCGCGGCGCCGGGCTGGTTGGGCTGCACGAGGATGCCCTGCTTGCGGTTGGCCTCTGCGGCAGCAGCGGAGCCGAGCAGCGGCGCGTGCACCGGCGACGGCGGGGCGCGGTCGTCGGACAGGACAGAAACACTGCCGGTGTGCGAGTGCCGCGGGTGCGAGATGCTGTTGCTGTGGCTGGTGCTCACACTGCCAGGGCCGGCCGGCGCCAGCTCCCCCGCAGCGCCGGGCAGCGTCGTGGAGCCGCCAGGCGAGGTGTGCCGTGACGTGCTCACGCCACCCACGGGCTGCTCCGTCAGCCGGCTGCCCTCCTTGTTGAGGATGCTGAAGACCGGCGTCCTGCCAGGCACGGCCGGCTTCTTGGCCGACACGAGGGACGGCAAGGAGCCGCTGCCGGACATGAGCAAGGTACGGCCCGCGGACGGCGTGGCGCTCGCGGTCGGGTGCGACTGCGGGGGCGCGGCGAGACGCACAACGCTGCGACGCACCGGCTGCTGCGGCTCCGGCGGTGTCGACGAGGGCACCGAGGTCGCCGTCACCGGGCCGCTGCCGGGCTTGGCAGCTGCGGTGGCCGCCGTGTTGCCGGAAAGGGAGTTCGTGGGAGGCGTCACTGCCGTGGCTGTCGATGGTGCCGCACCTGCCGCTGGAGCGGGCTGGCCCGCGCGGCGAGCGGGCGACCTGGGCGAGATGCTCGTCCCCGCACTGGCAGACAGCGACAGGGGACGGCTGCTGAGGGTGTTGCCGGACCGCGCCGACGCGGCGGACTGGGCGAGGGCGCCGCTCGTGGTGGTGGGCGGCACACGCGCTGTCGATGCATGAAGCTGCTGTTGCTGCTGCTGCTGTGCCTCGCGCCTCTGGCGGTCGTCCAGGATGGCGCTACGGCCAACGAACTGCTGCAGCATCGCCTTGCGTGCCATGTGTTGCTCCGCGGCGGCGAGGTCGGAGGCGAGCTGCTCCGAGACACGCCGCATCTCCGCGGCCGCCTCGTCCGCGATGGCTGCGACGGTCTCGTCGTTGCCCAGCACGTCCGCCGTACGGGGGGACGCGGTTTTGGGCGACGAGGCCGTCGCCGCGGACGCTGCCGTGGTTGAGGTGCCGCGCGGGGCAGCAGCCTTGGGCGCTGTCGATGGTGGCGCGTCCTGCGTCTTAGGGCGGGGAGCGGCGGTGGCGGTGGTGGTGGCGTGGCCGTTGTGCGGCTTCCGCGCCGGGGCCTCGGCCACGGGCCGCGCCGTCTCGGTCAGTACCCTGGCGGTGTCCTCCAGCTGCGTCGTCGCCGCTGCTGTCGATGGCGACGGGGTCGGTGCCACGGCGAGCGCCTGCTCGAGAGCGGCGTGTGTGGACGCCGGGTTCACCTGTACGGGCGGAGACGCGCGCTGCGTAGACTGCGAGCGGGGACGTGGCGGCGGGCTCTGGTGCTCTGGGGGCACCGGTGGGGCGTCGGCCGGAGTGGTGGAGCGCATGCCCGCCAGCACCGACTGCGCATCCGCAGCGGGCGCATCCGGCAACGCGACCGCAGGCGCCGCGGACAAAGAAAGAGCCGAGCGCGCCGGCGACGGTGTCGGGGCTGCGACGGCGGCGGCGGCGGCCGTAGCGGCGTCACCGCCCGTCACGGCCGCTGTTGCCGCTGCCGCCGCCGCGGTTGGGGGCAGTTCCAGCACGAACTTCGCATCTTCGACGTTGTGCTCAGCCAGGACGCGCTGGATGGCTGCCATGAGCTCTGCGACGTTGCCGGACTGCTTGGCGGTCTCGATGGCAGCCGCTCCGCTCGCCGCGGAGGGTGGGGCTGACATGGCCGTGGCACGTCGGGGTTGAGCTTGAGGAAAGGAGTGGTGGCGCCGAACTCCTTCTGTATGCGTGCTAACTCGTGTGGCTACGCGTGTGCACAGAAATGCTGCGTTGTTTGTGTGTGTGTGTGTGTGTGTGTGTGTGAGTGAGAAGCAGCGAAGGAGATAAGGGAGCTTGGGCGGAATACAGGGCAGACCGAGAAAAAAGGGTACGAGACGCAACAAGCACACTTCACGGCGTGAAAGTGGATTCAATACCTGTCGAGACGCGCTGCATTCGTTTGTCACGGCAAGTGTGTGTGTGTGTGTGTGTATGTGTGTGTGTGTTTGTGTGTGTGTAGGACACGCACGGAGCGGCGTGGAAAGCAGTGGGCAGCAGACACGCAAACGGTCAACAAGGGAGTGGAGAAGCAGCATCGCATACTACACCACCCCACCCAAACGCGCTGCTTGCGGGCCACGAACGCTGGAGAGTAAAGGCACCGCCGTGCGACGCACCACCTTCAGTCGCGTGCGCACAGAGGACTAAGGCGCGACCACGTCTTGTCCACGGCGGCTCCGGTCATCACTGCGCATGGCCTCACTGCCCCCCCCCCCCTCGCTGGACTGACTGAAACCAGAACCCTCCCTCTCACCCCCCCCCGCCCGCGCACGGGCAGTCGGCGTGACACGCTACGTTTCCCTCGCCACGCGCACCCGATCGAGGGATGTGGGGCACCGGCGAGTCGCACTACGCCACTCCCTGAAAGTACATCCAGCTCATCATGTGTGCCGTGCCCTCTTTCAGCTTCCGTCAGTTTTTTTCTTTTTTCGAATGACGTGCACGCGCCCATTTTCAGTCGGCACGTTCGATGAGGAAGTGGAAACGGCAGAGCCCGCCACGGGAGCACGACGCAACAACACGCAAACGCAGCTTCACAACACACGACCACACACACACACAAGCTGGTACACGAACCCACGCGTAGAGGGGGGGAGGGGGGCAGCAGCGACGACGCACAAGCAGACACCAGCCCTCGCAAGGCCAGCTACTTCTTCGGCGCCGCATCGGCCTTCTTCTCCTCCGGCTTTGCGTCCAAGTCGCGGCAGTACGGACCCGGCGGCTCTTTGAAGAGCAGCGACGTGCGCCCACCGGCCGGCTCGGCGTAGCGGCGGTCCGGTCGCTGCGGGCCGATCTTCAGCGGCTTCCCGCTGCGGAGGTTCTCGACGAGGGTCTTGATGCTGTCCCACGTGAGGTCCTCCAGGTAGTCGTACGAGAAGTGCGGTGGGTTGCTGTAGTCGCTCACCACCAGCATCGGCGCATTCACGCACGCGCCCAGGCACTCCATCTCCCCAATCGTGATGAGGCCGTCGCTCGTCGTGCCGTGCATGCGCACGCTGAGGTAGCGCATGGTGCGCTCCATCAGCTCATCGACGCCGCACAGCATGCACGGCGTGGTGCGGCAGAACTGAATGTGGTACTTCCCAACGGGGTGGCGGTTGAACATAGAGTAGAAGGTCACGGTTTCGAAGACGTGCATCGGTGGCACTTCGCAGATCTTCGCCACCTTGTACATCGCCGTCACCGGGATGTAGCCGCCCTGCTGCTGCTGGGCGAGGTGGAGCAGCGGGATCGTGGCCGAGATGCGCTTGCCACGCGGGAACTTGGGCAGAATCTCGTTGTGGATCTTTTCGTAGCTGGCCGTCGTGAAGTCCCACGGGATGCGGGTGTTGTCCGTGTCGGTGTTCTGGTGCCGCATCTCGCCGTGCACGGCCCGGGCCGGCGTGCACAGCCCGGCAGTCGACAGCGCCGTCATCGAAGGCGCGCCGCGGCGCAACGCCTGCGTGGAGAGCTGCGTGAGATGCTGCATTGGCTAAGTCGAGTGCTTGAGGTCGCGGCGTTTTTTTGTTCCTCTTTTCTTTTTTTTCAGCACGCGAGGCGAGGAGGGGTCGGGGGTGGGTGGGAGTGACTAAGAAGTGGGGCAGGTGACGCGTGCGGCACGGTCGTGTTGGTGTGCGCGTGTGGAGGGAGGGGGTGGGGTGGACGATGTGCCCTACAGGAGAGACTACACAACTAGCTAACAAGTGCTACAAGAGGAGGGAGGGGGAGGGGGGAAAGCGGACGGGCGAAGAACGGGTGAATGCTAGAGGCGGGCTACGAGGCTACGAAAGCGGAGAAGGGGACAACAAAAAGGGAAACAAGACGCGGCTGTCGAGGCGTGTCGTGCGGTGTGGGCGACGAAGAAGAACTACTAAGGGTGGCGAAGAGCTTGGAGGGCGAGGCGCACGACGTGGCGAGGGGGAGAGAGACAGAGCACAGCAAGAGCGAGCGACGTGCGCGCCGTGCGTGTCAGCGTCCAACACGCAGGGCTGGCAGACTCAAAGGGGTTGGTGCGCAAAGCAGACGGCCTCTCGCAGTGGTCAGCTCTTCGTGTACCTCCGGGAAGGAGCGGACAGGCACGGGTGCGCGGAGGTGCGGAGTTCCCCGTAGGAAGTCGTGCGGCGTGTGCTCTTGCTCCCCTCAATGTTCACGATATCGTGGCGAGGCTAACCCTCACGAAAGGACAAGTGGGAGAGCAGCTGGGAAAAGCGAAAGCGAAGGCGGGGCACCGTCCCAGACTCAACTCAGCTGCCGCCCTTTGTGTTTTTCGCAAAGAGAAGAAAAATCCGAAGAAGAAGGAGAAGCTCTGCGGCACTTTGTCAGCCTATGGTTTTGTGTGTGTGTGTGTGTGTGTGTGTGTGCGTGATGTTGCCACCGGTGACAGGTGCGCGAGACGGTGGATGGGCACGACGAGGAGAAAGAGAGACAGAGCGAAGGGGAGAGGGGAGAGCGAACCGCGGCTGTCGCTGCGTGAGTGCGGAAGAAGGACGGGGATTACGAGGAGGAGTCGGACGGGGGTAGAGCAGCGGTTGTTGATGTTGGATGTTGGTTTTCGCGTTGGGGGAGGGAGGGCCCGGCGTGTCGCAGCAGTGTGGCGGAGGGTACGTGAAGTCTGACGCCGAGAAGGCAGCACATAGCGTCCACACACACACACACACACACACACACTCTGTGCCTCGCCCTGACATAGGCACGCGGCTACACGTAGCAGAGCAGATGTGCACCCTTCGCTGTGTCAGACGTCGGCGCAGCACGAGAGGGGCGAGTGCGGGGACTGACTTGGACAGCTCAAGCGGAAGCACAGCCTCCTCGCAGCTTTGTGAGGTCCAGAGAGGGAAGAGGACAGTGTCGCGGCTTGGTCGACTGCGAGGGGTTGGTGCGTGTACGCGCCACTCCCAAGGTCAGCAAGTGCACGTCGCCCTGGCAAGAAGAGCGAGGAAGGGGGGGGAAGAAGAGCCCCAGCTCACCGCTGTCAGCCGAGGAGACGCGCCTGTTGTTGCCTTCTCGTCTTCGTTTCCTTTTTTTTCCATTGAGTGATGATTCCGTTGTTCTGTTCTGCACCAGTCGCGTACCCGCACAAGCACACATCAATACACAAACATGCACAACACACACGTTTTCATGGAGGGAGAAGTGCCTCGCGCTGTTTTCTGGTGGAGTGCATGCGTGTGTGTGTGTGTGTGTGTGTGTGTGGCGCGCGAGAGACAGTGGGGGGGCGAGACGAGCAAAGGAAAAAGATGACGTCGACGGAAGATCAGATACAACTCTAACAAGGTGGCACGTGGAAGAAGAAGACGGGACGAGATCGTCGGAGGGGAGGCGAGGCGAGGCAAGACGCAGGACGGGAGGGGGGGCACAAACACTGAGACAAGAGCTCGCAGAGCGCCTGGCGGGGGGACAGCGAGAAGGAGAGAAGAAGGGCGGCCAGGTGCCTTCGAGGGGTGCGGAGTCGCAGAAGGCAGGGAGGAAGGGAGAGGCTCGGAAGCAGAAAAGGAAAGATGCGGCAGCGCCCTTCTGTGAGCCAAGCCCCGCTGCGCTGTATTCACAATGCAGGTGACAGGCTTGCCGAATGCCGTGCACGCCACGCCCCAGCAAATCCTCCCCACACACGGCGCACCTGGGCAGACACACATACCCACACGCACACACCCGCAGGCTGCGCCACTCAGATGAACCCACGGCCCTCCCCCAGCCCTGCTCAAGCAGTTTCTTGGAACGCAGAGGGCGGCGGACACCACACACGCAAACACACCTTCACGTTCCCTCCCTCTTTCTGTGTTGGCCACTTTTGGGTGGGAAGTTTATCAGGGCACTTCCCGTCCCCCCCTCCCTCTACACGGGCAGCATGACGAGGCAACGCAGCACATCAGCAAAGTCGATCTAACGCACAGTGCGCGAGAGACAGCACCGCGGGACGAAGGATGGGTGCAGCTGTCCATGAACAATGTCTATGGCTTTGAGAAAGAAAAGCGAGGAAGGGGAAGAGGAAGACCGAGAGACCGCGCGGGCGGGGAGGGGTGCGCCGACGGCGCCCCTCGTCTCCTCATCTCCCACCGTCAACGCATCAGCAGCGCAGACACGCACGGCGCAGCGGAAGAAGCCCCCCCCCCCCCAAAAAAAAAAAAAAGAAAAAAGAGACATGAAGCGGGAGGCCGCGCATGGCACGCGGCAACGCGGCGACAAGACGCCGAGAGGGGGGAAGGGGGGGAGGAGAAGAAAGTGGGGGGCCGAAGGAGATGGACGTGTGGGAGGAGAGCCCTGGTCCCAGTGGCGCAGGCGCAGGCACTTCTGTTTCAGGCAACTTTACATCGTCGCCGGCCTACATTCTGTATGTGCGGCGGTGCGTGGGGTGTGGTGAGCGCACGCAAGTCGTGCGCCACCCCTTCGTGTCCTGCACGCCTCGCCCCCCCCCCCTCTCCTCCTCTCGCGCATCCCCCGCTCTTGACAAAGGCCTTCACACGAGCGAGTCGCTCCTTTCCAGCCTACGCCGTGCGCTTCGCGCTCTTCTTCTTGGACTTCTTCTCGAGTGCCTTGTGCAGGTTCGGGACGACACCACCGCGCGAGATGGTGGCCTTCACTACCTGGTTCAGCTCCTCGTCACCGCGGATGGCAAGCAGGAGGTGGCGCGGCTTGATGCGCTCCGTCTTCTGCGCCTTGGCCGCCGCGCCGGAGAGCTCGATCACCTCAGTCGTCAGGTACTCGAGCAGCGCGGCGCAGTAGATCGCAGCCGAGGCGCCGCAGCGCTGCTTGCGGAACAGGCCCTCCTTCAGCCGCGAGTGGATGCGGCCAACCGGGAAGTTGAGCTCCGCGCGGGCGGCACGCGACATGCGGTCGCGCCGGCCCGCCTTGCCGCCGGTCTTCCCGCCGCGCTTGCCCTTGCCCTTGCCCTTGCCCTTGCCCTTGCCGCCGAGCTTGCCGCCCGAAACGACGCTGGTCTGGTCGGCCGTGGCCGAGCCGGGCCCCATCATGGGCGGCTGCGGCGCCACGCCGGCGGGGTCCTCGCCCGTGTAGGACATGACGGCCAATAAAGGAGGGTGGAGCGGGAGCGGGGGACGCTGTGTGTGTGTGTGTGTGTGGGAGGCAGTGTCACGGCGCGGGGACGAGTGCACAGAGAGACAGGAGCGACACAGCGGTGAGTGAAGCAGCCTCTGTGTGCGACCTCTGGGAGAAGGGGGTGTTGTGGGGGCTTTGGGGGGTGTGCGGTCTATAGAGAAGAGGGGGATGAGGGAGCTTGGCAAAGCGGGGGAGGGTGTAGGTGGAAGGGCGAGGAGAGAGGGGGGTGGGACGAGCGTGGAGTCGTACGCGCTGTTGACTGCGAAAGAGAGAGTGTGTGTGCGTGTGCGTGTGTGTGTACGGTTGTGTACGCAGGGATGTGGTGGAAAAGTGGAAAGGGATCGAGAGTGTGACGGACAGGGCGAGGCGGGACGGCGTCATGGAGGGCGCAGAAAGAGCATACAGCGGAGGTGATGAGTACCCCCGCATGGTGGGCGACGCAAACATGGCGGACAATCAGCGGGTTCTGTTCGACGGCGGAGACGTCAACGGTGGCGGTAGTGCACGGTGCAGCAGCCACCGCAACAGCATACCTTCAGACACACTCGCCCATAACAATACACAGGTGACGGAATGCGCTCGAGGACACCGTGCGCGGCCCGCCTGCTGCGCGCTCTCGCAGACACGCACACGCACACGCACAAGCACACACGAGCACAGGGCGAAAGATGCAAAACAAAAAAGGGGCCGTCAACACCACCACGCGTGAATCCCCCCGCCCGCCCGCACGGCTCGCAATCACGCGATTCGGCATCCTCAGCGTCGCACCGCGTGTCGCCCCGTGTTGGCCCTACTCGTGGTGGCGGCGACGCGCCTCATGGCGCGCGTGGCACGTCCCGCACCACACCTCCACTGGCAAACCCACGTCGCTCGGCTTGCCGCCGGCTGCATCGCAGTCACGCACGCACGCGCCAGCGGCGGTGACGGTGTTGCCACCGCTGCCGACGACGTTGCGCTCGTCCTCGAGTCCGAACACGATGCAAGCGGCGGCGCCCGCGAGGAGGGCACACGGGTAGTGAAATTGACGGCCGCAGCTGCTCTCCCCACGCTCGGTGCCCTCGCACGCGCGCAGCCCAGCGCCGAACGGTGCAACTGCCGCACTGGGTGTGTCACTTCTCATCGGCGAGGTCGACGCCGCACCACCGCACAGCGCACATTGTGGGGACACGAGCACTCTACCGGCGCTCTCGTCGGCCACGGGGGTGCCAGCGCGCGCCGGTGCTTCACGATCGTCGGGCGATGCGGCCGCAGCGCTAACACGGCCCTCCACCACCGTCGACAGAGAGCGCCGCGGCTGACATGAAGGCTGTTGCTGCTGCTGCTGCCACCAGAGCGTGGCGGCGAGCAGCTGCCAGCGCGCTATACGCCCGGAGGCGTGCGTGGCGAGCACCTCAAACGGGTCCTGCAGCGGCACGGTCATGTGCAGGACCGTGGTGGTGGTGGGCACCAGGAGACCTGCACTCGAGGCGCCGCTTCGCTGCCGCGCCCCTTCCTCCTCCTCCGTGGTGTCGGTGAAGCGGTCCAGCAGGCCGGACCACGCAAGGCAGTTGTGGTGCGCCAGCCCGCCGCAGGTAGAGACGCCTCGACTCGCGCTCCCTCCACCACCACAGCGGCTCCGCCGTCCCACCAGGCGGGTGCTGGACGACGCGTCGCATGGGGACGTCGTGTAGACGCCATCTCCAGAGGCCGCCGGTGTCGCGGCGCTGGGGGAAGAGCTCTGCATGTCGCACCGCAGCCCCCACAGCGGGCCGAGCAGGAGTGTGAGCGAGTCCTCCGTCTGCGCGGCGAGCTCCGCCGGGTCGCACTGCGCCGTGGGCGACCGCAGGAGCCGCTGCAGACGATGCCGCACCGCACTCCGCTGCACCACGTCAAGGCCGCAGAGCACGCAGCAGCCGGTACGGTGGAACACCGTAGCTGCTGGTACGGGGAGCATCTCTGGGCAATCTCGCGCGTCGCCCGACAACGCGCTGTGCTCCTCTCCTGCGTTGCCACCGGCAACTTCGGCCGCTGTGCTGTGAAGGGCGCTCTGCCACCGCGCGGCGGGTGGGGTCAAGGCGCAGTGCAAGACGCCCTGTCCACGCTTCCACAGCCGCCAGACGGTCGAGGCAGCCGCTGCGCTCGCCACGTCGTCGGGTGTCGTGGCGGAGTGTGCGTCGCGCGGCGCGTGTGCGGTGTGGTGCACTGTCCCCGCCGTGTCTTCTTCTTCTCCATCACCTGCGGCGGAATGCAGACAAGTTCGCGTCAGCCCTGGTGGAGAGGGCAGACGCGGCGTGCACTCGAGCTCGCTGTCGACGTGCTCGGCGAGCGCGCGCAGTAGCCGCAGCGGCGTCGCCACCGGCTCCTCAGCTGGGGTGGTCGACGGATGCGAGGCAGAGGGGGAGGAGGCGTGGTGGTCGAGCTGCGGCGCGGGCGGTACCGCATATTTGCCGTCGCTGTCGCCGTGCTCCGAGGCTGACATCATTGCCGATAGCAGGGGCGATGGCACGGGTCGCTGCGATGGTGTGTGCGGCGTTGGTGGCGAATCGCTGGGCAGCCGCTGTGTCTCAGCCGCCGCGTCGCGCAGAAGGTCGGGCAGGTGGTGCGGTGGGTCGCCATCACTAATGCCGAGGCGCAGTGCTCTCGCAACAGGTGCTGGGGTGACCGCAGAGAGCGGAAGAGCAGCACTCGTCGCTGCGGGGTCGATCTGCACACTCGATAAGAGTGATGCAGCTGTCACCCGCGCCTCCTCACCGTCCCTTTCCCCTTCGCCGCCACCACCGCCGAGCAGCCCCGTGGCTTCCGCATCCTCCTCCACACACGGCCGCTTCCGTTCAGGGCTGGAGGCCTCGCTGCCCTGACCATCCGCGGTGCTGTTCTTGCGACACGCGTCACGGCCGCCGACACGCAGCCCAACATCGCGGGCGAGGGTGCAGAACAGGGCGAGTTGCGGCAGTGCCACCCCGTGGCGCATGTTAGGGACTGCCTGGTTGCACAGCGGGCAGCGGGGGCGGACGGCGATGCAGCGGACGGCGCACGCACGGCACAGCACGTGCCCGCATGGGAAGCAGACCGGGTCCTTGAAGACGTCGAGGCACACGGGGCACGCGCAGTGGGCGTGGGTGGCCTGCAACAGCGGAATCGCATCCGCCATAGCAGACCGAGACGACGGGAGGTCAATGCGTTCGCGGTGGTACTGCGCCGGAACGGGGGCGTGGCCGAGGCTGCTGAGATGCCAGTCGACTGTGACGCGCACGTCGTAATGCGGGTGGGCGCGATGGTGTGTGTACACCCCATACCCCACCCATCCATCCAGCCCCCCCGCACCTGCCGAGGTCTATGTGCGCTCTGACGTAGATCTTTCTATGGGTTGGTCCTCTGTGTGTGTGTGTGTGTGTGTGTGTGTGTGTGTGTGTGTGTGTGTGTATGTGTCCGTCTGTGTGAAGATGTGTATCCAATGCACTGGCCAGCGGGTGTCCTGGCAGCGCAGCCCAGCGTAGAGACGTAGAAGGCACGCCCCGAGTCACGGCGTAGGACCACGTCGATGGCGAGTGCACACTGGCGCACGCAAACTTGCACCGGAGTGCCGCCGCGCTGAACAGTTTGCACACTTCAAACAGCGGAGGGTGGGTGAGAGAGAGGTGAAACAGTATAGTAGGAAGCCGAAGCTGTCGAGATCCCTGTGAGCGGCGGTGGGCAGCAGGGGCGCCGGCACATCTCCTAGCACTGCCGATGTTCAGCACATTCAACAGTGTGGCGCTGCGTACGGCACGCAGCTGGCTTACGCGCACCGCCGGCACCCTACCCCACCGCCGTCACACACAGACACGCGCTTCAATACCGATGGGCGTTGATCTGGCGTGTTGCAGTTCACTCGCTGTACTGTGTTTTCCTTCTTTTTTTTTCTTCTTCTTCGCGCGGCGGGCAACGCGACCATCCGCGCTTATACGTCTATGCGTCCGTTCGAGAGTGCGGCGCGCATCTCGCACCGCGTGCGTGCTCCTGCACGCCTGTGTGAGAAGGAAAAGGAAGAGAGCAGCCAGGTGAAGGGCGGGGAGAGGGAGGAAGCGCCTCGCCTCACTTCCTCTTCGTCGCCGCTGCCGCTGTCGCAGCAGAAGCGGGGACGGCTGCCGTGGCGCTCTTCTTGGCCTCCAGTCGCTTCCGGCGTGCTGTGCGATCACGCATCTTCTCCTGCTGCAGGTGTGCCTTGATGGCGGCGGCCATGCGCGCAAACGACGCCTGGAGGCGGCCCAGTGCGGTGTCCGCGGCTGCAGCGACCGCCGCTGTGTCGACAAAGCGAATCATGAACACGTTGTTGCTGCGCAGGTACGCGGTTCCGACGTAGCGCGGTCGCGGCATCAGCTCCGCGGCGGTGTCTACGTGTCCCTCCTCCGCCGCGCTTGATGGCGCGAAGCCGCGAACTTGCAGACTGCTGGCAAGCAGCCTGGCCTCGCGCTGTGCCTTGAGCCGGAGCTCTGCCCGCTCCACATCGAAGTCGCGCGCGCGTCGCACGAGGGCCTCGTGGAGGACGAGGTTGTACTGTGCGTCGAGGTGGACGAGCTTTCCCGCGTACACGTATCCCTGCGTCGTCTCCACCTCCACCTCCATGCTGCGAGCCGGGTCGCAGCTGAGGCTGCTCGTCACTAGCCCGGCTCCGTGGTCGCCGCGGCCACCGGCGTTGGCGGGGGTGGAGAGAAGGCCCATGGACTGCATCAGTGCCGCTGCCGGCGCTGGCACACCCTTTGGGTTGCGCTCGAGGGACACGTCGGGGCTGCCGCCGCTGCTGCTGCTGCTCTTCGCTTTACCCGCCGCCGCTTGTGGACGTGGCGCTCGCTTGGCCTTCCCGTGGCCCGCGCTGGACTGGCGGGGCTTCGCTGGAGCCGGCATTGCCGTCAACAAAGACGGGCAAAGCACGGAGGCACGACTCCTCGCGCGTGGTGATGACAGCGGCTGGTTTACGCGTAGAGGCGCAACACCATGTACCAGCTCTCTTGATTACGTGTGTGTGTGTGTGTGTGTGTGAGTACCGTCAAGGATACGGTAGTAGAGCGGCACTTCCAAACGTACGTACGCACGCACGCAGCTCCGCCGCACGTTTCGTGTTTGACCGGGTGTGCGCACGTACAACGCCGCCGAGAACCTCCCTTTCTGTGTGTGTGTGTGTATGAGGGGGGAGGGGGTGGGGGAGCAAACGGGTTGCGGAGAGCGCGAGAAGGAGAAGGACCAGGAGGGAGTGAGCCGTCACGGGCCAACCCGCATTGACGTCGCAGTCGAAACATGGCGGAATGGCAGCGCGAGGCTGCACAAAGAGTGCGTGCGTGCGTGCGGCCGCTGGTGGGCGTCTTACCCAACACCGCCAGCCGGCGAGGGGGGTGGAGGGGGGGAGGGGCGCTAGCGGTGACACGCGGACACGCCACAAAGCCCGCAAGTCGTGCGTGCTGTGGAGTTGGTGTGTCTGCACGTGACCTCCTCCCTGGAGTCAAAGGTGGAGGTCGGCGTTGCCAAGCTTGTCTGTGAGTGAGCTGTGCGGTGCTTGCGTGCGGGGGAGGGGGGGAGGGGAGTCCGTGTAGCCGCTGAAGTTCAACGTCGCGCCGCGTCGCACACGGCAAACGCTAAGAGAACAGAATTGAGGTGGTGTCAGCAGCAGCAGCGTCACTGCGGTAACAACGAAGCCTTCGCTACTCGCCTGCGCTTCGGCAGAGACGTACGCGCAAGGAGGGGGGAGAAGGCCCTCTGTCACGGTCACGCCCCCTGCCGCTCCACATACGCGTTCTCGTTGAGATCGAGGTAGCACTGCAGGACGCTATCGTACATGTAGCGCGGCCCCTCCGGTGGCGCCGCCGCAGCGGTGCGAGAGTCACCCGGGAGCCGACCAGCCGCGGCCGCAGCATCGGCAGCGTCAGACGGAGGTGAAGAGGGAGGCTGGCCAGGCTTCATCGCCAGCGGTGCGGCACTGGAGAAGTGGTGCTCTGTCAGGGCAAAGCGGTGCGCCGCCTCGCCGGGCACAGCGCGACTGTCGGCCGCCTCCCGTGACGACGCCGTCGGCGGCACCGGCGCGGCCGAGGACGTCGAAGGCGGGAGTGGGGGGCGCGTGGTCGGTGCCGTGGTGGGCCCCAGCCGCGGCGCTGGCGGCCGCTGCGCGGCCCCTTCGCCCGCACGCGTAGCCGCTCTCGGTATTGCCTCGAGACCGGCGGCTGATGCTGCCGCGGCAGCGGCGCTGGAGGAGTCGGAGGCTGGCCCAAGCCCACCGCGGCCCCCGCTCGATGGCGTGGTGGTGGATGGGTATCGACCCGCCCCGACTGGCAGTGCGGCTGCCGAGCCGGGCGACGGCAGCCACATGTGGAAGCTGCTCACGGTGCTCAGGCTGTGGGCCCCCGCGCTGAGCACACCACGCTGCTGCGGCTGCGGCTGCGGCTGCGGCTGCGGCCCATCCAGTAGTCGCGCCTGCGCAGCACCCTCCGCCGCAGCAGCGCTTCGTACCACACCACGTGGAGTCTGCAGTCCAGCGGAGGCCCCGCCGCGGGGCGTGTGGTCCTGTCGCGCAGACCACACGACGATGCGGTCACTCGCCTGGCGCTGCCCGTCGCCATCCTTCTCCTCCGCTCCTGCCGCGGCGGTAATGGCGGCAGAGGGACCTGAGAGCCGCGACGGTGGTGTGTCGGCGAAGCGCACCTCGTCCTGCAGAGCCCGGCGCGTGGCCTCGCCGAGCCGCCGCGATGTCGGCCGCTGATGCTGCTGCTGCTGCTGCTGCTGCTGACCCACGGCAGTGGTCGGGCGGCGCCAAACCACGGCACGGGTGAGGTGCGCGCCTTCGACGTTGCTGTTGCTGCTCATGACTGCCGCTGCCGCGTCGGCTGCGGGATCCACAGCGGTGACGAGCGGCACGCGCGACCGCGGCGGCTGCGCGAGAGGCTTAACCGCGTGCGATACCGGGAGCTCGTTGTGGTTGTCGTCGTTGGCGCTGGAGATGGGCAGCAGCCGCCGTGCTGTCACCGTCGCGTTGGTCGCCGTGGTCGACGACGGGCTCTGTGCCGTGAGGGGGGCGGAGTGGAAGGTCCACGAGGTGCGCGCGCTCGTCGGCGGCGTCATCGCCGGCCCGGTGGGGCCGCCTTGGCTGTCGCGCCCCGCCGTGGCGTCGGCGCCGTCCCCGTTGGACGACGACGATGTTGACGACAGCGCGGCCTGATGAGCTCGCAGCCGCGCCGCGAGGGGCACCCGCGGCCCCCCCTGCCCAGCCCCCGCAAGAGCCGAGTGCAGCACGGGTGGTGGCCGAGGTGGGGTGAGCACCTCAGACAGGTGCGGCAGCTGCAGCAGCGCCTCCGTCGAGTTCCAGAGCTCCAGGATAGATGTCGGGTCCGGCGGGGTGAAGGGGCCGACACCCGCGCTCACAGGCGGAGGCGCCGCAGCGGGCACTGTCACTGGCGCGGTGCGCGGTGTGGCCGAGGAGGTGCCCGCCCCTGCCGTACGCGTCATGCCCTGCAGCACCGCCTCCATCAAGTCGGCAGCGGTGGTCGGGCGGGAGGGAGGCGCCGACGACGTCTGTGCGGAGGACGCCGCCACGGGGGGTGGGGGCGGCGATGGCGGCGGCGGCTGTGTCTCGGCGGCAGCTGGCACCAGCGGCGGCGGGGGCGGCAGCAGCGGCCCGGCAGCACCCGCAGGAGCACCGGCCTTCGCGTCCGCGCTCTCATCGCCGGGCCGCTGCGGAAGCAACGGTGGAGGCGGGGACGGGGACGGGGCGAGGGGGGGTCGTGACAGCGTCGGAGGCGGGGACAGGACGCGCGACGGCGGCAGCGACGGAGCGGCTCGCGCAGGGGACGGCAGCGGCGCCGCGGCACTCGCCGCGGAGACCTCCTCCAGCACCGCGTGGATGCTGTACAAGCGCTCCTGCATCTCCTCCATGAGCGCGACCGCCGTCGCGTACGACGGCACGGAGAGGTCGGAGGCGCAGCTGGCATCGTCCGTGGTGTCGAGGGTGACCAGCGAGGCACTCGCGTCCTCTCCCGTCTCGTCCGCGTCCGCACCACGCGCTGCGGCGGCAGTCGCGTTGCGGCTCTTGGCTGGGCGTCTCTGTGCCGACTGCGGCGCCGCTGCAGCGTGTCCGCGACCCCGCGCCAACGCGACTTCGCGCACCTCCTCCACCTCGCACACCTCTGCCCGCGCCGGCGGCGGCACTACCTCGTAGAGTGCGGCACGCCGCGTATCGGCCGCCAGATCGTCGCTCTTGTATGGCGAGTGCGACGGCCGCTGCTGCTGTTGCCGCATCGCTGCTGCCGACACGCGCAGGTCGGCGGCGTCGGCGATTTGGCGCACCACAAAGTGCTCCGCCTCTTCCGACGTCGCCAGCGACGACGAGACGTCCACTGGCGAGGACGGGGACAGCGCGGAGAAGGCGAGGGAGTGCGTCGACGGGTCTGCCGCTGCTGCGACACGATCGTACGCGGCCAAGGCGGGGATCGCCGCGGCGGCGGCAGCGCCCACCCCTCGAGCAACATCAGCGCGCTCTGCCCCGGGCTCCCGCTGGCGGAGCATCTCCAGCGCCGTGGGGTGTGCCCCCCGCGACCGCGGACGGCTCGCGTCTCTGTCAGGCTGCGCGCCGGGCAGTGACGGTGCCGGCGCGGGGGCGGCCGCGGTGACGGCGGCGTCGGCGCGGCGCGAGACGTTGGGCTCGCGTGGTGTGGCAGGTGAAGGGCTGCGTCGCTCCTGTGCCCACGAGCGGTCTTGCACCTGATGCTGCTGCGAAGGCGGCGGCGACGGGGGTGGGGGCAGTGTAGCGCTGCGCCGCCTCCCTTCTCCGACGCGCGGAGGCGTGGAGAGGTCCGCCCGCTTGGAGGGGCGCGGCGGGGGCGACGACGCCTGTGCCGGTGGTCGCCGCCGCACATCGCCGTCGTCGCCGCGCTCCGCGTCGCGTGCGGTGTCTGCCGGTAGCGCACGCCCTCCGTCGCTGCCATCGCTGCCCATCATCGCCCCCGGCGCCGCGGCGGCGACTGCTGTGTCTGGGGTCGGCAACGCGGGTCGTGCCCCGAGCACGTACTCCTCGCCCGTCCGCACAAACACACAGAGGCTCTCGCCGACCTCGGGCGGCAGGCGCAGCGCCTCGGGCGGCACCCACCCACCACCACGGCGCACCACCGCCGACTCGTGCGCACTCGCTGCAGTGGAAGCGAACGTCGCCGATGCGTGCGCCGTCGTGCCGGGGGCGAACCCCGTCGCCACGAGGTGGTCCACGGCGGGGTGGGGCAGGGGCAGCCCGTGGCCGGCGACGACGCGGCGGATGTACAGCCCACCCGTGCTGGTCGCGCTGCCGCTGGAGGCGATGCGGAGCTGGTGCAGCCGGCACCCCGTCCCCGCACCTGGCGCCGCCGACGCGGCGGTGGCGGCTCCTGTCCTTCTCGTGTCCGACCCAGTCGCGGCCTGACTCGCCAGCAGGAGCGCCTCCAGATCAACAAAGAGGTTCACCCACTGCGCCACCCGCACGCACTGCAGCGGTACCTTCGTGTGGTGGGCGTGGCGCTGCACCTCGTGCACCGCGTTGGTGAACCGAAGTCGGTAGCCACCCACATGGCTGGCCGTGCTCGACCCGCGACCCCGCGTCGGGGTACCCGCTGTGGCAGCGCTGGACGCAGACCCGGCAGCACGCAGCACGAGCTCAATGTGAAAGCTGCCGGGTGGCGGGACGGGTGAGGCGGCTGCGGCGGCGTCGATGGGGTGCCGCGCGGAGGGTGCCGGGGCCGCCACACAGAACTGCACCGCCACGACGGTGTGCACGGCAGCAACCGGCATCACGCCCGCCATCGTCGTCATCGCTGAGCTTGTTGTCGCCAGCGCTGGTAGCCGCATGCACGCGGAGAAGTCCACCTCCGTTCCGGGTGCAATGTGGAGGAGCTGTGAGCGGGTGTCGCGGTCGAAGACGCAGCGAACACCGTCTGGGGCGGCACCGCGGCCCCTCGCCGCCGAACTCGCAGCCCCACGCAGGGCGACCTGCTTGTCGCCGCGGTGCTCTGCCGTTGCACCACCCCCCGCTGCCATGACGTTCGTGCGGGTGTGCAGCGCAGCACGGCGCCGTGCCTCGTCGACGCCGGCGGTGCCGCCGCTGCTGCTGCGGCTGGGGTGTGACAGCGTCGTGGTGGTGATCCCCTCCAGCGGGCGTGGGCCCTGCGGGCTGAAGAGCACGAGGCACGGCACGCTGTGCGGTGGTGGCGGCGTTGCGGTCGTGGCCGCGGCGGGGGCGGCAAAGGCGGCAGCGGTGGGCGGCGCGCCAGGACGAGCAGGTCGAGGAGCCTCCATCGACGAGGACCGCGGCTCGGGGGGACGGTGCGCCACGTCAGCGTTGCCCCATCCGCGAGAGCCTCCGCTACCAGGCCGCTGTCGCACCCCGGCGGCTGAAGGCGGTCGCGACCGCCTCGTGTCCGCGTCCAGTCCGTCTCGCGGCACCGCATCTTCGCGAGCCGATGTAGGGCGGGACGTTGCGGCCGCCGCTGCGGTGGCGGACGCCCCGGCCAGGTTGGGAGCCGCGCCATGGCTGCCGGCACCGGCCCTGCGGCCCACCGGGACGGGCACCGCAGAGGGCCGGGGAGGGGTGTGGTGGCTGAAGAAGTACGCGTTCATCTGCCTTGTCGTTGTGATCGCTTTCCGCCCCTCGCTTTTGTGGGCAACGCTTGGCGACGGGGGGATGGGGGTGGGGGGGTGGGGGGTGGGAGACGCGGCACACCGCAGCGCTGCTCTTCTCCTTGTGTACGTGAGGAAGTAGAGCCTCAGTGACGGGCCGCGTCTGGCGTGACTCGCTCACTCGCCCCTCGCCGTGGCGACGGCACGCACACACAGAGAGAGAAGCGAAGCTGGGGAAGTAGAAGAGCACAACGCAGGGCAGCCCGGAACGGAGCGAATAGAAGGTGATGCGTGAGCGGCAGCTAGAGCAAGGGGGGGAGGGCACCGACAAGAACATCAATGCTCGCGCGCCTCGTCTCTTTTATCTATCTGTCTATCTATTATTGCGAGGTGCAAGCGCTTTGTGACTGTGCTTGTGTGCGTGTGCGTGTGCGGAAGCATGTAGGAAACCCGAAAAGGAGGAGGATGCAGAGGGAAGAGAATGGGGTTCAACGAGGACGAGGAAGCAGTCTAGGGGCGTCGCCGTCACGTGAAAGGGGAAGAAGAACACAAAGCGATGATGGGGGAGCTGGAAGTTGTGAACGTGAAGCTCACCCCAGAAAATGTGTCAGCGTTGTGAAGCTGATGTCAGCGACAGTAACGGAGAAAGGCGGCTATGCCGCGTGAGCTCGACAAGCGTGCGTAGCCCCTGCGTGCGTAGCGTCCTCTCTTGACGATGAACTTGAAGAGCGAGAGAGAGAGAGGATGTGAGAGGGGGGGGGCAGAGAAGTCGAGAAGGGCGTGCTGAGTTGCGCGTGTCCCCGTCTCCCTGATCTCCACTGCGGCTTACTCGTAGCGTGATGTGACGCGGAAGGTGAACCAGGGGAACAGGCGGAAGAGTAGGTTGGCAGGTTTTAGAATTCGTGGGGCGGAGGGGGGTGGGGGGAGCTGCTCAACTTGAATGAGCCACACACGCACCAACACACGTGAAGACCATTGGCACGCTATTTGGGTGGTTCTCTTTTCCTCTTATCGAGTGTGTGCAACATGCAACTACGGTGCCGCGTGAAACGGCTTCGCCCGCAATCGTGGCAGTTCAGCTGATTCGTTTGTTGATTTGTGTGTGCGTGTGTGAGTGTTTATCCCCTCGCTCTGTCGACGTCCTGCTCCAATGCGTTTGTCTTGGTGACTCGGCAGGGATAGAGAGAGGCGGCTCCGTATCGCCGCCGCAGCGTAGACGGGGGAGGGGGGGGGGCGTCTCGCGCGGGCGTGGCCGATAGGAGGCGAGAGGGAGGGGGGATGAAGGGAAAAGCAGAGAGGGGAGCAGAAGCACGGCAACCAAGAGAAAACCAAAAAGGCCACAACACACGTTGCACGCACGGAGAGGGAGAGACGCGGGAAGGAGGGGGGAGGTCGAAGTCGCTCTTCGACCTGCAGAGATGAGCGAACCCGCTCGCCCTTTTTTGTTTCTTCCCTCGTCTCAGAAGTGCTGTGGGTAGCACCGACGCAGCTCTCGAGCAAGCGAGGCGGTCGAGCGGCGACGGCGACGACGCGCACGCTGCAGTGGCGCGGCCGGCGCGTAGGTGCCGCCATCACCGGGACTGCAATCCGAAGGAGCCGACGGGGAGGCGGTCTCATGAGCTGACGAGCACCGCGCCGGAGTGGCAGCCCTGTCAGCCGGCCAAGGCACTGGGCCCGTCGCCGTTGCAGCCGGAAATGGCGTGAGCACCGGTGTCCGCGATGCTGCCGCGCGGGCACGGTGGCGGGGCACGGCTGCACTGTACACAGCTGCATCAGCGCGGTCAGCCGCGGGTACCGTTTCGTGCTCCACGCCGTCCAGTGCCGCCGCCGCGTCCGCATCCTCCTCGTACGGAATCAGGTGCAGCTCCATGACCTCCTCCACAACCACGTCGAACCCGCACAGGCTTAGCTCCGTGCCGACCCGCCAGTCCGCGCCGCGGTGCGCCCTCTGCATGCGCACAAACACCGCATTCGGCCCGGCGCCGCTTGCCTTGCAACGCAGCACGCACTCGTGGTTGTCCGTGTCGTAGAGGTAGGCAACGTCGTAGCGGACAACGAGGGCGCCCTCGCGTTTGGCACGCTGCTTGCGTGAGCCGCTTGTGCGGCTGAACACCACCGTGAAGCGTGACGCACCCGCGCCGTCGACGGCGGCGTGTTGTCGGCCTCCGTGGCGCGCAGGCACACGCGGCGGCGGCGCTTGCATCTGCGAAGAACAAAGCCGCCAAGGCTGGTGCGTTCGCGCTCCACAGGACGCCGCAGGGGGGGGCCCACGCTATGCGACACAGCAAAAAAAAAAAAAAGGCGAATGCGGCGAGATGCCGATCTGTGCCGTTTTCAGCGAGGTGCCGTGGAGGCGCCGACGTGTCTGTCGTGTGAGCGAGGTCGGAGCGGGGCAGGTGAGGGGAAGAGAAAAGAGGTTTGGCCCTTGTGCACACAGCGAGCCCCCTCCTTGCGCGGGGGGGGGAGGGGCTCTCGCCTCGCACGAACGCAGCGTGACGCCCGCAGCCTGCACCGTTCGACGATGCTGCGGCGGCGCGGCAAATGAGAGGAGAGCGGAGGCGGCTCCCGAGGCCGTGCCGCCGGGTGTGCCTCCGAGCTGTGCGTCTGTGCATTGCCGTGCCTTGCTTCATCGTCATGTTTGTGGAGTTTTTTTCTGCTTTTTGCGGCTCTCTGTGACGATGGGGTCAACGTTGCCCACGGCCAAGCTCATGTGCCGATGCACATGCTGCGGCGAACACCCCCTCCCCCACCCCCGCCTCGCCTCGCCTCGTAAGACGACCCAACGCAAGGCGCACGAGTCAGCCCATAGAGTGCGCGTCAACTTTGCTGGGCAGCGGCGGACGGAGCCGGCAAGGATGGTGGCGACGCGGTGTGCCTACATCGGTGGTTCAGAAGGTAGCACTTCGTGTAGGGCGGCGCGGACGTCGCGGTACAGCCGAAACGTCGCCTCATCGCTCGTCGGGCCGCTGGCGTGTGCAGCAACCCACACGTGGCTCCGCCCGTCTCGCCGAGAACGCAGCGACCGCTCCGACGCCGCGTGTGCGGAGAGCCCGCCACCATCGCCGTCTGCTGCGAGATTAGAGTTGAGGCCGTCGTGATGACGCGGCGGCGCCACATCCAGCTGCACCACCGCCTCCGCGATCCACAAGGATGCCGGTGCACCGCCGTCCGCGCGACGCACCCACACGTGGGCAGGGCGGCCCAGCCATCGCAGCAGCAACGCCTCCACACGCTCGGCCGGCGTCCAGCGACGACTCCGCTCAATGTGCGCCACATCCGCGGCGCGCGCACAGAGCAGGCCGCGTAGCTCTTCGCGCAGCGAAGGCGAGAGGCGGCACTGCTGAGTCAGCTCCGCCAGCCACCACGTTGCCGCCTGTAGAAGCGCCAGCGACGACGCCTCCCCACGCGGGGTGAGGGCCCCGCTCGTGGTGTGCGGCGTCAGCAAACACGCGGGCGGCACGTCAACAAGTGTCCCACTAGAGAGCACCGTCCTCGTCGCGATCGCCGCCTCCGCCGCACTCGCCGCGCGTCCCGTCTCGAGGCAGAAGGCGGCGACGGCGCCGGCGTCTACCGACGATGAGGGAAAGGACGAAAACGACGTGAAGGATGACCGCCACAGCGCCGGACGTGCTACACTGCAGGCATCCCGCGTTTGGTTCGGCTCCTCAGTGCCCCCCGGACGCACGCGCAGCTGCACTCGTGACAGCACTGCCCGACGTTGCCACGCTGCGGCCCTCCCCAGCGTGCCGCGCGCCGCCCCGGCCCCTAGCTCGGCACCATCAGCAGAGAGCAGGCGCACGGCGACATCGCCGTCGAGGCACGCACTCAGCGCCCCAACGTAGGCGTGCCACAGACTCTTGGCGTAGTGCGTGGTGGCCCGCCAACGTGCGTAGGGTCGGACGTCAATGGCAGGCGGCGCCGACGGCCCCCACGACGACGACGAGGTCGCATGCAACCCGGCAACGTGGTAGCCTGCAAACGTAGCCCAGCCATCACTCCAAGCCGCAGGCTGCGGCCTCGCAGCGGCGCGCAAGGCTGCCAGGACTGCCGCCGCAGCCGCTACGAAGGCCCCCCCGGCAGACGCCGCGGCAGCGACCGTGTCCGACGCGTCGGCTGGGCACACACAGACTTCGGAGCCGTCGGTGCGCACCGCCTTCACCTTGCACCGCACCGCCATCTGCGGCGAGGGCAGCTGCGCCAGCGGTTGAGAAAAGTCAAAGCGCAGCTTGTACACCATCGCGGCAGGGCCGCCGGCATCGCGTGCGGCAGCGTCACGCGGTGCTAGCCGTGCGAGAAGAGCAGGCTGCCGCTGCACCTCTGCAATGTCGCGGTGCGCCTCCAGCTGCGCGAGCACGTCAGGGAACTGAAGGCGTACGGCCTGCCATGCTGCCGACCGCCACGCCTCCCGCTTGGTGTGGCCCACGCCGCGGCCCAGGACAAAGACTCGCTCGCGATTGTGCACAGCGGATCGCGACGGCGTCGCTTGCGTGAGGCGTGTAGCGGCGTGTGCGATGTGGCCCGCCTCCGTCTCAATGTAGAGCGTGCACGCCACCGCTGGTGGACGAGTTGCTCGGCTGCCGCGTACATCCTGCCCCGTGCCCGGTGCCGCCAAGTTGTCGTCGTCCTCGGCAACGCCGCCCTCACTCGAGTCCCCCGTCACCACAACGGGCTTCGACGTGTAGAAGACGGTGCCGGGTTGCGTGATGGGGGACGGCTTGTCACGCCTCCTTTCATGGCCACCGAAGTCGTCCGCGGTCCCTTCACTCTGCGACGCCAACGCGCCGCCAACATCGCGCTGGAACGGGCTGCTGTAGCTGCACTCGTACTTTCCGGCGATGCCTTGCAGAAGCTCCCCAAGCAGCTTCGGTGCAGCGTAGAAGCGAGGGTCGTAGGGAGGATAGCCGCCGTCGCCTAGCAAAGGCGCCGCTGCAGCGCACCACCTCAGAATGTCTTCGATCCCCGGGAGAAGCGAAACGAGCGAGGCGTGGCGCGCATCTCCGTAAATGTGCTGCAGTGCCCGCTGGCAGAGCACTTGCAACGCAGGAAGAGCACCGGAAGCGATGACGGACGTCGCTGTGAGCACAGTGCTTTTGCCGTCCTCCGACAACTTGCAGGCCCACTCGGCGCCTTCCACGGTCACCCAGCTGCCGCGCAGCCCATCGACGCGGCACCGCAGCACCACAGCGGCTCCGAGTGCCTGCCCGTCGTGAGCTTCACCTTGCAGCGGATCGTTGACAAAGAGATGCAACTCCATAACGCCAGCGCTCGGCGGTGCCGTTTCTTTGCCCAGTGGACGCGAGTTCCACTGATTGTCTGGACCGCCAAGCCACCTCTGCAGAAAATGCTGGTCGTGTGTGGCGTCATGAACGGACACATCCAGCCCCGCGTTGTCGTCTCTGTCCTCGAGAAAGCGCGCGCAAACGGCAGGCGATGCAGACTCGCTCGGCGTCAAGGTCGCGTCAGCGCTCAAAACACTCGCTTCTACGAGAGCTTGCAGCACCGTCCAGAGACTACCCAGCTCCGAGGCGCATGTCACCAGACAAGCACGCATGGCGGTATGCACGGCCCGACGCATCTGATCCGTCGACAAAACTCCCAAGGGCGGAGAAGCGTTGTTCCTTGGCGTGGCTAGCGAAAACCGCAGCAGCTCCCCCAAAAGCCGTTCGCGAGCGCTCTGCCAGTGCCTCTGCTGCTCGATGGATCGAAATGGTCGCCGTAGGGCCCGCGACGTCGGGCGAAAAAAAACGTGTCCTAGAGAGTTCGCCTCGACGGCGAGCCGATCGACACGCGCCACCGCGTCCTCGGCTGTGGCAGCGTGTGTTTCCGCAAACAAAACGCGCTGGCCGAGGAGGTCGTAAAAGAGCATCGCGCGGGTCATGCTTGGGCCGACCTCAAACCGCGTCTCGCCGTCGCGCGGTGAGTCAAAAGCAGTCAGCGGCGCTTCAGAAGCAGCGTTCGGAGGCCCTGCGCTAATGCTAAAGCAGCGAGTTTGCGGCGTTGCGTTGAACCATGAGTACAAGAGGAAGTCGAGCTCGGCGCGCGAATTCGGGTTACGGACGGGCACCATGGGATAGCAGCCTGCGCCTTCAGGGCCCGTGCGGCCAAAAACAGCGTCGTACAAAGAGCAGACTGCCGCGACCAGCAGCGGGAGCGGTCCGCGATGAGAGCCGGTGTCATCGCACGATAATATAGTTGACGATGTGCTCCTTTCCTTCGCGGAAACCGCATGTGCGGCATGCAAAGCCGGGTCGCTCACCGCGCTAGCCGTGAGGCGCCCGCGTGGCGTGGGCCACCGCACGTGCACTTTTGTCAGAACATCCACATCCCCGAACCACCCATGCGCGAGCTCGTCCACGCGTCGTGCGGGGTCGTGCACTGCAGTCTGCTCAAACGTGATGTCAGGAAAGCTCCGGGAAGGCAGCGACAACGCGCTGCGAATTTGCGCAATCATGACAATCACGTCCGGGCACTGCCAGCTGTTCTGCGCAGTCGTTTTCACAGTAGCGGAATGAAACGGCAGGCTCGCTTCAGAAGAAAAGCTCGCATGCGTCACATTTCCACGGCGCGGATGTGCCAAGGCGGAAAAAAGGGGGCTGTACGACCACCAGTGCAGCACTCCAGATTTTGCGCACAATTGCCGCGGCGATTCCTCGAGTGTAGCCTCGGCACTGTCGCCAATTGGGCGCTGCGAATTGCCCCTGAAAGTAGCACTCTGTTGCAAAAGCGCTTTGCCAGCCGCAACGGCCAAAAGTGTGGCTGCAGGGAGGCAACGTAGTGGCCACGAGAGCTCGCAGCGAGCAGCCCCGTTTCGGTGCACACAACCGTCGACGTGGGGTGCTGTCACACAGACAGGTACAAATGCGCAAGGAAGGCGGACGAGATCTGTGACAGCACAGTCATTCCTTTCCGCGAGATTTGCCCAGCACTTGCCTGTGTTTCCGCCCTCCACCCGAAAATCGGGACGAGCAAAACGGGACGCCGCGCACCGATTTGTTTCGCTAGAGTTTGCTGTCGTTATCGCGACGCTATCTCTGCTCGCCTCACACCGAAACCGGAGTGATGGTGTCTCGACCGTCGCATGAACCCGCCGCGCCGCTCGGCACGAGCCGCCACCGCGCAGCGCCAAGTCGAGCGCCAGCACCTCCAAGTTGCCGCTGTAATTTGATCCGCGTGCTACTTCGTTCAGCAGCAAGGCAGCCTCCTTTCCGCTGCCCTGCCACTCCTCAACGACGTGGTCTTGCAAAATGGCCAGCGAGGTGTACAGCGCCAGCTTCACCGCGTCGCGTGCAGTTGCAGCCCACTCACCGGTGACGCCAACGTCAAAATGCCGCTCTGTGCGCGGGACGAAGGGCGTGCTTTCCCCCGCGCGATGGGCCTCGTCAACTTCGCCGCACAGTGGCTCTCTTGTGTGCATGTCCCGCGCAGCATCGTTACCGCTTGCAACCCCACTCTTGTCCATGGAGGCCAGCTCCACGCCGACGGTAGCGCGAAACTGGGCTTTTTTCGACTGGGTTCGAGTGCGGAGGCCGACACCGATATTGCGCAGCTCCCGCGAATTCTGACCAAGCCGGATGACCGCAAACGCGTTCAGGCAAGCCAGCAGGGCGATGAAGGAGGCATAGAGATCAGAGTCTGTAACGCACACAAGACACCGCCAATCCGTTGCCGAAGACACAGTGGCTAATGCCTCGGTGACAGCTCCCAGCTCTGCCTCCTCTCTCGACGTGCCGCTCCTCTCACCGAGCACAAGGTCACATCGCGAGTGCAACGGCACGCACACTGAAGAGTGGCAAAATGCTCGGCTGCCTGTCTCGCTTGACGAGGTCACATAGCTGCGCGTGCATTTCCAACCGTCCGCATCGCAGCTAAGGAGGCTACTGAGAGTGCGTTGCCCTGTGCACCTGTCGTCAAAAACAGCCTGCAACCGGGCGCGTAAATGCCGACTTTCAGCAGCGAGCTGCTTAAGCTTCCTGTATGTGTCTATTTTGCCGCCAACCGACATCGCCGAGTGCGCTGAATTTGCGACAGTAACCCACCAGAGCACTCGCCCGAAGTGGAACCTTCACGCTCGCTGCAGCAGAATGTACCGAGGCGCTCACCGCCACAGTGGCGCCAAGTGCGCCACTGAATCACGGAGAGAGGCCAGAAAAGTGCTTCGATCTCCCCCTCCCAGTTGTGAAACCGCGTGAGGCTTTTCGTGGTAAAAGTTCAAGCTATGCTGAGCACAGGACGACCGCGCAGCCTTGACGCAGCGCGCGCCGGCGAAAAGTAAGATTAATCGAGAGCTCTTTCTAGAATTAGCGGGTGGGGAGAGTCCCTCACGCACCCTCTCCTGAACGCATCCAGCTCTGCTGTAAGTTTGCAGTACCCGAAGGAGAACCTGCTCTTCGTCAAGGCGGGCAGGAGGGAAAAAAGGGGGTGAAGAGGAGATGGGGGACTTAGCGAGATGGTGATGCACAGATCTGCAACCACCGTGTGCGGTGCTGCAGCGCCAGGAAGCAGAAACGCACAGCGTAAGATCAATGCCGCGTCTGCAATTTTCATCGCCAAACACCCTCATTTTCCAGGGCTTGGCATCAAGAGGCGGCCAGGCAATGCCCTGAGAGGGCCTGTCAGGCTCTGAACTGGCCAGGAAGCTTCTAGTGTGGGTTCTTTTTTTCGCACTGCCGCAGGACCTGCAACTTGATCATTGACTTCGAAAGGCAAATCGCCAGGAGGCCTTTTCTTTTCCCTGACACGCTCGGCAAGCAACAGAAGAGACGGAGAAAGTAAACAATCACTTGAACACTGAAATACGCAGAAGAACCGAAAAGCGACCCTTCAGGGCCACACTCTGCACAGTGGCACAGAAAGAGGTGAAAAAAGGAGGAAAAGAAGCAGGAGGCGCGGTAGTTGGTCCTTTATACTGGGAGGGGCTGCACGCCGCCGACCAGCAGCTCAAGCGGCAACAATAGCAGAGCACTTCTTGCACGGGATCTTCGTGAAGCCGAGGTCAAGGATGAGGATGTCGTCATTGGGCTGGTAAACGACGTCCAACGTCAGGCTGTTCTGCGTGAGAACGGAGCCGATGCAGTCGTTCGGGTCGGTGGCGCCGTCCACCTTGGCGTGGTGAGTCTTTGGGTCGTAGATGAACTTCTCATCCTTACACTGAAGATCCAGACCCAGGCCCTTCATGTTCATGTCGAAAGATTGCGCGCTGGCCTTGACAGTCACGTTCCCGACGACAAGACCGCTCGCGTAGTTGCCGCAGTACGTGCCGTCCGGCATCCTCTCCGTGACAGTCATGGCGACAGCAACCGCCGCCATGAGCATGGCGGCAGCCGCGACAGCGCTGATCACGTGCTTTCCGTAGCGAGGCATGGTTGACGAGGCCGATGTTCTTGGAAGCCTGCCAGCAGTTGCGTTGTATAGGGCGAGCAGACAGGCACACAAAAGAGGCGTGTTGGGGGTGCGTGGGGATGAAAGGACGGGTTTACAAAGCGTGAATTCTGATTTGCAGCAGATGGCGGTCGACTCGGCAAGGTAAAGAGGAGGGAGAAGGAGCAAAGAGTGTGGGAGAGGAGAAGGAATCGCATTTCGTTCAGCCAGCGGACACGGGGAACGTACCAGTAGCAGCTGCTGCGCGCCGCGGCGGCCGCCGTAAGATGGAGCATAGCCCTCTCTGTGGCCGGCAGCATCAAACAGCACAGCTCCGCACTGCGCAACTTCCGTACACCGCAGAGTACCGTGGTTGATCGTGCTTCCAGCGTCGCGGCCAACCTCGCAGCTACGCCGGGTATGGGCATGAACTCTGACAAGCTGCCTTTCATGAAAAGAGCTCTGGAAAGATTGTCCTTGGTCTAGCGAAAAGCTATGCAAACAACAGCGAAACGGCAAAACGTGTGAGTACGATCAAAAGCTGTTCAGCGCGATGTCGCGCAAGCTAGAGAGTTCTATTTTTGAGGTGTGAGCAGGAAGAGCGCGGCAACGGATGTTCAAGCGCTAAATCACGGCAACGGTGGCGCGCAGCTTGGCTGAGTGGCTCTAACAGAGCTGGTACGCCGCGGTGGCTATGAGCCGACCCTGCGGCGAAGGAGGAAATAGCAGAGTCCCGCAGTGGCGCACAGGTTCAGCAGCAGCGAGACCGGCAGCAGACGGCTCGGTGCTGGCGGCTCGTACGGCCTCTCCAGCCTCGCCAAGTTGCGGCGGTCCTCGAGAATGATGTCCTCGGCAGCCCAGAGCAGCTTTCGTGTTCTGTCGAGCTCCACCTCCAGCTCTCGGCGGGCAGCCTCGGAGACGCTTGCACTGCTGTGTTGGCGGTGCGAGCTGGGCGCCGGGTCGTCTCGCAGAATCTGCTCTGCGGCCCACAAATCGCGGGGCTTCACAGGAGCACGCTCAGGAGCGAAGTTGAGAACCACGCTCATGCTATTGTTCTCCGACTCCATTTGGCGGGACGTCGTGTTTCAAAGTGGAATGTCAAGTTGCGTCTTTGAGGTATGAAGCTGCCACCCCGTGGTGAGCGAGTGCGGCCACCGCCATTTGAGAGCGGCACAGGAGCCACCAAGTCAGCGAGGTGAGGGGAATCAGCAGTACGGCGTAAAGGGTAAAGGCACTGCGGCAACGGCTCGTATGATAACACAGAGCTTGAGGAAAAGGTGTTTGTTTGCTGTTTCTTTCCTGCGATAATGGCGGCTGTGGTGGGGCCAACCGGCGCGCCGGGCTTTTCTTTCAATAGATGCAATTAAATGAACTGCCTTCCCCAAGAGGGTTTCGTTTGGCGTATTGTCCGGCGAGCTCGGCGCATCTTCGGCACATCGTTCTACCCCGCGACCTCGGCGCGGCCCGCGGCGTTTGGTTGGCGCGTTTTCTGGTGTGGTCTCGTTTGTGGGTGGGGGGGGGGGGGGGTTGGCGCTTCGCCCGGGCCCAGCCCCCCCCCCTCCTCCCCGCGGGCCAGGCCCGGGGTGGGCAAGGGGGCGCTGGGCTCCTCCCCACGGCCCATGGCGGCTGGCGGAGGGACGAGGCGGGGGGGCCTGCCCTCTGCGAGGCGGAGAGGACGGCCGGGGGGGGGGGGCGGGTGCTGCGGACAGGTGGGCGGCGGGGTAGTGGCGGTGGGCGGTTTGGTCAGGAGGGGGGGGTGGCTGGCGAGGCAGCCCAAGCGGGGCGCGCGCCGTGCGCCCACCGAGCCTTCAGAATGCGTTTGGCGTTAATGGGGTGGCATCGTTTTTTTTTCCGTTTTACAAAGCGCGACGCTTTAGATGGCGCAGAGTCGCTCCAAATAGGGAGGGGGGGGGAAAAAACATGGTCATGGCGACCCGCGTTGGCACCCTGCCTTGTCAGCCCTCGGCCTCCATGTTGCCGTCGGGCTCGGCGGCGCTGGTGTAGCTGTTGCTCTTGTGCTTCGGGGTGAAGCGGAACTTCTCCTCGACGGGGCCAAGCAGCAGCTCGCTGATCCGAATCCAGTCCGTCACGCTGTCGCTCGACATGAGCGTCTCGAGCTCGTCGCGGCCCTCGTAGTACGGTGGCCGCTCGTTGATGCGCTGCGGCAGCCGCTCCAGCAGCCCGACCGGGACGTAGCGGTGAAGGAAGGAGAGCCACTCGCACAGGAAGCGGCGCGTCGTCATGACGCCGCGCTCGTCGGCGCCCCAGTGCGCCATGCCGCAGCGGCAGAACTCCTTCAACATGTCCAGCCGCTCCGAGCTGCTGATGTCCTTCACCTGGCCACTCTTGATCTCCTCGAAGAGCCACGGCTTGATGAGAGCGCCGCGGCCGATCATGTGCGACGTGACGTGCGGCTGCTGCGTCCGGTGCTCCAGCACGTCCTCGAGCGACAGGACGTCGCCGTTGCCGGTGACGGGCAGCGGCGTGAGTTGCGCGCACTGCTCGACGTAGTCCCAGTTCGCGAACTTGGTGTAGCGCTGCTTGCGCGAGCGGCCATGCACCGTGACAGCGGCGGCGCCCCACGTCGCGTACTGGTGAATCTGCCGGTGCAGCGTGGGCGCGTCCTCGTCGGGGCCGATGCGGCACTTGATCGACACGGGCTGGCTCTGGTGAAGTGCCAGGTTCTCTACCACATCCCGCAGCCGCCCCGTGCGCTCCCACAAGCCACACCCGCAGCCCGACTTCACAATCTTCTCAACCGGGCAGCCGCAGTTGATGTCGAGGAAGTCGTACGAGAAGCCGGACACCTCCAGCGCCTGCGCAAACGTCGCGGCCTCCTGCGGGCGTGAAACGGCGAGCTGAATGCCAAAAATGTCCTCGCTCTCGTGCCGGCGCAGCAGCGACCACTCATTCTTCTGCAGCCGGTTCAGGTTGAAGACCACCGCCATCTCGCTTACCGTCACGTCTGCACCGAAGGACTTGCAGATGCGGCGAAACGGCAAGTTGCCGACCGTCGTGAGCGGTGCCAGGACGAGCTTGTTGGTGAAGAGGCCGCGCCGGCTGGCCTGCCGCGCCATCACCTCGCGCAGCCGCTCCGCCGTTTGCGTCGGGCGTGCTGCCGGCTCGTCGCTGACGGGCTTGGTCGTCTCGTCTGCGCCCGACGGCGGTGGTGGCGGCGGGGTGGGGCTGCGCTCCCGTTTCTGGCCGACAGTCGCCTGCTCCGGCTCTGCCACTGCCGCCGGCTCTGCTGAGGGGGCGTCGTCTCCGACGCTTGCGGCTGCGTTCTGCCGCTGTTGTTGTTGCAGCACCTGCTGAAGCTGCTGCTGTGATTGCTTGGGCTGTCGCTGCTTCGTCTCACGCACGGCCTGCTTGATCTTCTGCAGTGTGGCCCCCAGGAAGAAGTTCTGCTCCCCTTCCCATGTGGGGCGCTGGGTGCCCTCCACAAACTGCGAGTGCTCACGCGCGGCACCCTTGTTCATGCCGCGGGTGCGGCCCTCCGCGTCGAGGCTGACGCGCGCCGGTGCCGGTCGCAGGTACTCGGCCCGCACCGGGCACACGCCGCGCTCACTCGTGATCAGGACGCGAAGAGCCTGCGCCGGCGTCACCACCGCCTCGGCCGCCACGTCAGTCGACGGGCTCGCCGGCGCTTCAAGTGGCGCCACGCCAGGCTGCTGTGCGGGCTCGCTCATGCCTTACTTTCACACTGTGCAGTTGGGTTCGTATTCGTTTCCTTTGTTTGTTGCTTCTTCGGTGCGTTTGCGGCGATCGCTGGGACGGGTGAAGTCGGTTGTGTGTGAGGGGCTGGGGCTGATGGAGCGTGTGAGCGGATTCGAAGGCGACGCGATGGGGGGAAACAGGGGAAGGGGAAGGGCCGGGAAGTCAAAGCGGCGAGTTTTGGGAGAGGGGGGAGGGGAGGGGGGCTGTGTGTGCACAGCGCGGCAATACACGAGCAAGGGCTTCGGCTAGCCGGAAAGCGGCGGCAGCGCGCGGTCCTCGTCGCGGCTCTGTGAGCCTCGCGGGTCGAACCCTGGCCGCGTCACCGTCGCGTACTCGCAGTCGTTCCCGACGTCCGGGCTGCATGCGGCTCTCCTGTCGCGGCGCCTCTGCACTGCGGTACCGTTCTGCACTTCGTCGTGCTCTGCTCTCTCGGGCACGCTCTTCCTTTTAATTTGTGGTCGTTTGGTGGGGCCCACACGCACCCATTCGTGCGCTGCGACGCGGCTGTCGATGGCGTACCCAGCAAGAGATATCCAACGCACACGCCGCTTTTCGTTTTTTTCTTCCTTTCTTGTGCTTACTCGGGCCCTTGTCCATGCGTTTTCGTTTTCGTTTTTTTGGCTTTTGCTTTCTGTTTTGATTCGCGTTGTACGAGCATCACTGGCCGTTCCAACGCTTTCTCTGGAGCTCCTCATTGTGGGTAAGCCGGGGCATTGCACCGCATGACCTCGACTCCACCTTGTGCGGCGCGCGTGAAGCTCATGGTGCCGCCGCCCCTGCGTCGCTGCCGAGCTGGTTGACGTTCATGCCCATGTCTGCTGGCCCGAACTTGGCCGGCATGAGGTCTGCCAGCGGCACGACCTTCGCCTGGTGCGTGTCAAACGCGACGAGGACAACCATGAAGTCGTCGAAGTTCTGCGAGAGGTCCGCCACCTCGACGAGCAGTTGGCGGCACAGCCCACACGGCGGGCAGAGCGCGTCCGGCGGCGGGGGATGCGACGCGGCGGCGGGTGCACTGCTGCGGCCGTACACGGCGACTGCGTTGGCACGACGACGGCCCTCCACATTCGCGCGCACGATGGCGCACCGCTCCGCGCAGCACGACTGCAGCGTGCAGTTCTCGTAGTTGCAGCCCTGCGTGACGCTGCCGTCCTCGTGCAGCAGCGCGGCGCCGACGCGGAAGCTGCTGTACGGGGAGTACGACCTCTCATGCGCCGCCACCGCCGCGGCAGCCGCGCGCTGCATCTCAGCCGGCAGCTTTGTCAAGGCCACAAGCTGGTTCACCACCACCGGCGCCGACCACTTGATAGCAGGCATGGCGTGAGCGAGTCGGCAATCTCGTGTAGGATTACTGAGTGGGGAGGTAGGAGGAGTGAGAAGGGAAATGGAGGTGGAAAACGGCACAACGCGACGTGGTCTAGCGCAGCACCGGGTTATCAAGGAAGGGGGTGGACGGGCTGCGATGAAGGTCGCCGAAGAAGAGATGTTCGTACTTTACAAGGAGACGCAACCAGCGCGGGGTCGCTGCGTGGGTTTGGGTGCTCGTATGGGAGGGAGAAAGTGACAGAGGAGTGGAAGAGGGGGTGTGCAGGGAAGGCAAGCGCGCATCCGCGGTGTGCAACACGCAAGCAACAATGAAGTGTCTACTCCGGTGTGCAGTCCACCCCCACCCCCGCGAGTGCGGTGCAGGCGGCGGCGGCACCGATCGGTGAGGGTCAATGAGGGGAGAAAAGGAGTTGGTGAGGAGTCAAAGTTGGCTTGAGACGATAGGCAAAGGGGGGAGGGCAGACCTGCAAGGCCAGGCCGTGAGAAAGCGAAGCAGACGCGCGCGTTTGCGGCAGCGGCGCCATGGCGTGGGAGGGGAGGGGGAGGGAGGGGGGGGGCTATGCGACATCACGCACCTCCTCAAGACGCCGCGCTACTCACGGTGCCTCTGCGACGGCAGCGATTTCAGTACCGAGCCCTGTGGCGCGCCCGCGCGCGGACAAAAGGAAAACGTGCCGTTGTTGGAGTTTCTTGTTTGGCGTCCTCGAGTGCCGGCATCACCTCGGCATACCTCCCGTCTCCGCGGTGCCTGGTGGTATCGCACCCCCCCACCCTCCGTAGTCGCTGCTGCGGTGCGAGCAGACTGTGCTGTAGAGCCCCCCCCCCCTCCCCTCCCCTCTCTGACATCGGCAAGGGGAACAGCGACGAGACGGGAGGAAAGGGCTTGCTCGTGACAACGGGGGGGGGGGAGTGCGCGGTGTGCAGGTCCAGGTACTCGCGGCGCTTTCGGTTGCTCGACAGCGCGGAGAGGAGCGAGAGAGGAGGGGGATGAGGATCGAAAACTGGGATTTATGAACACCACGCCACCGCACCACACAGTGGAAGATCCACGCGAAGAGGGGGGAAGGGGGCGCGGAGAACACGGAGAAGAAGGCAAGAATATCCAAGACCGTCCGCCTGTGGAGAGGCGACGAGGAGAGAGAGCGCGTGGAAGAAGAGCAGAAGGAGCGGCCTTCACCCCATGCGCCCCTCGCGAACTCAAGCCACCAGACCAACCCGCAGAGGCGAGCGCCGCACAGGTTCTCTTCTATATGATAGTGCAACAAACTCTGAAGTGGGGAAGTGCGTGCGCTGCACCTCCATCCTCTCCCTCCCCCTCCCTTTTCTCCTGCACGTCGCCACGCGCACGCGAACGCAAGCTTTGCCGTGTCTGTTGCCCGCCAGTGCGTGGGTGTGGTGGGTGTGGGGGGGGGGGGCGACTATTGCACGGTAAAACCAGAAGAAGCGGTGCGCCTCACCGGCGCCGACGCGCTCTCGGCCGCGGTCGCCGGCTGCATGCCCGGGTCAACCCCCATGCTCTCCAGCATGGTCCAGTACGCGTGAATAAAGGCAGCCACGAAAGCGACGAACGTGTACTCGGATACGACAAACATGGGCACCACCTGTAGCCCACACGCCCAGCTGCCCTCACCGCCACCGGCAGCAGCCCCCACAGCCGTCGATGGTGTGGAGCTCGTGGCTGCACCCTGTCCGTGTCGATGCGCGCTACTGTGCGCGGCAGCATGAGCCTGCAGCTGGCGGACCGCCGCCACCCGCCGGTACTCCTCCACGGCAGCCGCGCTCGTCAGCACCGTGACGGCGTGGTCGGTGGACATCTCCAGCGCGGCCTGCACCTCGTCCGCCGAGGTCTCGTTCAGCAGCCGGCAGAAGGACCAGAAGGGCACGCCGTAGGACTCCTCCACGGCGAAGTCGAGGTACACCTCCTCCGCCGCTCCAATGGTGGTCCAGCCACCCGCCTCCAGCGCCGCGTAGAAGGGCTCGGCATCCATCAGGAGAACACCGACCTGCTGCGCCGAGACGCCGAGCCAGCCGTTGCTGCAGCCCAGACCGCTGCCCTCCGCGTCGCCTTCCACAGAGGCGGCCGCAGCCGCGCGGTGCGTTGGAGGGCTGTGGTGTACCACACCAGGCGCAGCTGTGCCACGACCCCCAGCGCCGGCTCCCTCCTCGCGAGCTGCAGCGGACGCAGGGGTGGCCTTGGTGGGAGAGGTGCTGAGGAAGGGCAGGGCCCTGGCACCCCGACCATCCCCATCACCGCCCTCCGGCGCCAGCAGCCGCTGCGCGGGGTAGGGGGAGTGGATGGAGAGAGAGCTGGGGTCAGTGTACGCGACGGCGGTGCGGCGGCGGGCGTCGGGCGGGTCGCCGGTAGACCCACTGCCACGCGTTGCTCTGAAGGACGACAGCGGGGGCGAGGGCGCGGGCGAGGCACGGTCCAGCCCACCGCTTCTCGTTGGTGTACCGCGCGCATCCAGCGCGAGCGGCGCGCGCAGTGGCGTGGCACCGGTCAGCGGCGGGCTGCCGGGCTGCTGCGGCTGCCGCTGCGTCAAGGGCGGCGTGCCACTGTGCACCGCGGCAGGGCGCAGCGTCGCGGCGTTGCTCAGCACCCCTTCGCTGACCGAGAGGGAGGCGATAAAGGGCCCTGTCGACAGCGTCAGCACCTCCGCGTCCACCGCCGCGCTCTCCGGCGTCGGCGGCGCCCCTGGTCGGGACGCAAGCGGTGGTGTCGACGTCGACGTGAAGACGGCAGCGGTCGCGGCCGCGATGCCCGCGAGCGGCCGCTCCGGCGATCCTGTGGGCGATGCCGAGTGCACCACGACGTCATCTGCGTCACCCGCCGCGTCTACGCTCGCGGCGCCGGTGGAGAGCATCCCGTTGGGCGAGCGCAGCCGCAGAGCCTGCTGGGTGAGGTACTGCGAGTGACGTAGCCGCGATGCCCCGGCGAGGCGGACGTCGGTCGTCGTGGACGCCGCCGCTGTTGCGGCCGCTGCCGCCGCCGCCGCACCCATCGCATTCGCTGTCATGCTCGACAGCCGCCGCTCCAGGCGGTGCCGCTCCCGCCGCCGCTCCCGCTCTTGGTGCTGCACAAGACGCAGCATCCACTCCGCGAAGTGGGCGGCGGCGGCGTGGCGAACGGCGTCTGTCACCGACGGCGGCAGCGGCGGCGGACGTGGCGAGCCGAAGATGGGCGAACTCGACGCCGGCGACGCCGTGCTGCCGTCGCTCGTGGGTGCGTATGGGCCGATGCCGAGGGTGCTGGGCAGCGGCACCGGGCCCCCCGCCGGCGCGTTCAAGAAGGCCTCGCGGAAGTGCAAGAGCATGAACGACGTGACGCTCTGGCTGTGGTGCCCGTTGTGGTGCGGTGCGTGCGCCGCCGTGCCGGAGGCGCCGGGCCCGCCGATGCCGCCGCTGGACGTCATGGGCCGGCGCCGGGCTCGCGCGTTGGCGCCGTTGACGCCGGTGCTGTGCGCAACTCCCTGCTGCTGATGTTGTTGCTGCTGCGCCGCCGCCGCCGCCGCCGCGCTTCGCTCGCTCTCCATGCGTTCGCCGACGTGGAGGCAGCGGTGCCAGCAGTGCAGCGCAGCGTAGGTCTGCAGCACCTCGGCGAGTTGATCCGGCAGCACGTCACGGCCCACGGTCTTGATGCCCCAGTCCATGAAGAAGCTGATGTCGGTCGAGTTGATACGGCCGTCGTGGTCGTTGTCCAGCATGTACAGCAGGGACACGCGGTACAAGCTGACCCACAGCGGATCGGGTAGGTAGCGCAGCACATCGCGAAGCTCGTCCAGCGTGTAGTACTCAGGGGTGAGCGAGACGAGAGTGCCGAAGCTGTCTGGCGGGGGTGGCAGCGGCGCCTCCACCGCGCAGCTCGCCAGGAGCGGCGAGGACGACGGCAGGGCGTCCGCGTCGCGCTGCGTGCCGTACGCCGGTGCGGTGTCGGTACGCGCGACGTACGAGGCTCGCCGGTACCCGCAGGCCGCCAGCAGCTCGTCCTCGTCCACCTGCTCCTCCTGCTTGAGCCGCAGCAGCGCCCGCTGCACGGAGGACTCCGCGTACGAGGCAGCTTGGCCCATGATCACGGACGCGCAGATACTAGGGTGATACGCAGCAGACACACGGGAGCAGAACTCACTCTTCTTCTTCTTGCGCTCGCAGCGCTGGAGCTGAAGCCCCCGCGCTGGAACACTGATCGAGAAAGGCCCCCTTCTGCTACTCTGGCCTTCGCCCTCCTTCTTGCCGCGGTGCCGGTGAGTGCCGCGCGCAGTGGCAGCAGCGGCAGCAACAGCCAACACAGCCACAAAGTGCTACACACGCACACGCAGGCACCGTTGACGAAGTGTGCACCGTGTCGAGTGCACCCGACACCCGAGTGCAGCGCCGCGTCCTTCGTCTCAGTAAGCCCAGTTGAGGAGGTAAAGGCGAGAGCGGCCTTGGAGAGCCCCCCGCACGCAAAGGAATGCAACAAGCAGACACGAAGACGGCAGTGGACAATGTCGAGGTGAGGTGCACGGCGATGCAGGGGCGGGGCGGAGGGGGGAAGGGGGAGAGTGAGGGATCAGAGCTCCAACGTCTACCGTCACGGAGCCGCTGGGGGGGGGTGCACGACGTCTTCTTGCCCCCGTTCCCTCCACGTGATGTACACGGAAGGAGGAAAACGGGAAGGGGGAGGGGACGGCGGCCTGGCGCAGAGTGACGCGGCCTAGAGTGCCGTTGGCAATGACGTCGCAGCTCGCGGCACCGTACGCGCGCGCCCTTGTGTAGGCGAAAGAGAGGCGGCGGGTGTTCGCTGATTTGGGGTTACTCGTAGTTGAGAGAATGACGCAGTGCCGTGTGTGTGTGTGTGTGTGTGTGGAGGAGAGACAGCAGTAGTTTGCAGACAAGGCTAGAGAAAGAGGATGTGCATGGTACTCGGAAAGGAGAAGGAGAAGAAGCGGCGGCGGCATTCGCGCAGCGTCTGGCGCATGTCCTCTGCATCTTCCCCGTAACATCTGTGCCCCTTCGCGTGCGCATGACGAGTGGTTCCTTTACGTACACACACACACACACACACACACACGCACTCCACCTCTCCCTTCCGCTCGCCTTCATGAATGTAAGGAGCGGTCCAGCTCGTGCCGATGCGGCTCAGGGCTGGTGCGGCAAGATTCCACAGCCGTGTAGCCTGCATCGCAAGCAGCCAAGGTGCGCACCACACTCGCGCGTCGCTGGGGCAACTCTGTTCTCTTTCGCTTCTTGTTCGTGTGGAGCGCAGAGCAGCTAGAATCCAGCACACGGCCATTCCCATACACGCGTACCCCCCCCCTCCCTATCAGAGGTAGATGGGCAAAGAGGCTGAACGCATCGGAAGAGTGCACAAGCAAGTGAACGCAGCAGGACAGAAGAAGGAGTGTGACGTAGAAAGACACAAGAGGAGAGATCGGCGGGCCCCCTGGGGTGGGACTCGCAAACAGCGAAGCGCCGCTCCGGACGCCTCCACGGACCCCCACACGCAGGCTGGCATCACGGAGTCGGGAGGGAGAGGAGGACGACGCCAAGGGGGCGTCGCTCGCGGCGGGAAGCTTCACTCCCCCCTCCCCCCTCCCTCAGTGCCACTTGTGCTTCAGCACCGCCAGTATGACGATGATGATAATGCACACCACAATAGCGATGAGGAAGAAGATGATGAGCCGATCGCGGGCCATGCGACGCATGAAGCTCTTCAGCTCCGTGCTGGCGCGTCCGATTTCGGAGTGCATCTCTTCCAGCTCCTCGTTTGTCTGCTTGATTTGCTCCGTCTGCGCCCGCAGCGTCGTCGCCGCCTCCGTGCCGAGCGTCTCCGTCTCGTTCAGCAGCTTCTCCGACCGTCCCAGCGACTGCAGCGTGTTGTGCTGAACGTCGTGGATGCGGGAGGCGGCCTGCCGCGCCTCGGCCCGGTTTGCCATCACTGGGCCGTCGCCGCCGTCCGCGCCGTCATCGCCCTCGCCCCCCTCGCGCGGCGACCACACGACCCCCGCGCCACCCTCCACCGGGTGGAACCCCGCGTTGGGCTGCGATGACGAAACGGCCGCCGCCACGGCTGCCGCGGTGCTCTGCGCGGCCCGCTCCTTGCACTGCTGCACCCGATCTCGCAGCGAGGCCACCGTCTTTGCGTGGGCGCCTGCGTGCGCCTCGTACACGTCTCGCTCCGCCCCGTCCAGCAGCCGCACCTCGACGCGGAGTTGCTGGAGGAGGCGGTTCATGCGCCGCAGGTGATCCTGCGCCCTGCTGAAGGTTGCAGCGCGGGCAGAGGAGGATGAAGAAGGAGCCCCACCGCCGCCGCTGCCCGCTGGGGCTGCCGGGGACGACGAGGGTCCTGGCTGCCGCGCGGCGCCCACGCTGGACAAGATGACCTCGACCTGCTGCTCGAGATCGAGCAGCTCCTCGTGGTAGAGCGCGGCATCCGTCATGACTCCCCCTGCTGTCCCCCTGGATCTCTTGGCTGTGGTTCTATAAATGCGTTTTTTTGTGTGTGTTCGTATATGCGTGGTGTTAGCTTCAGTGATTGCGGAGAAGGTGGCTACGGTGTACGGGTGCAGCTGAGGGCCGTGCTACGGGTAGCAACACGGCACACACACACACACACACACACACACACACACACACACACACGAACACACACAAGGGACAAAGAGGGCAGGCGAAAAGGCGGATCGATTGAGCCTCGTGGGTTCTCTGACTTGCGTTGCGAGCACTTTCGTAAACACCCGCGCCCGCACCCGCACACAGGAAAGTGGTCCCCCTCCTACTCTCATAGGAAAGGAGCGGAGTGACTGGGCCGAGGGAGAGAGAGAGAGGGAAAGGAGGCGCACGTTGCCACAACTGCCGCCTGCCACTGCACAAGGAGCTGGCAACGGGTGAGCCCCTCCCCCCCGCCATCTCCAAGAAAACAACCAGCTCCGTGTATGCGCGGCCCTGGTCAAGGCGCTGCGCTGCACGGACGCGCAGGAGCGCTGACATCAAAGCATCTGCTTTTTGTGTGCTTGTGTGGGTGGGTGTTCACTGACGCATCGCCGCAGGCAAGACCCTCTGCGTGACCGCCTCTTGCTCTGATGAACGGACGGTCCCCCTCTCCCACTCCGTGCGCGTCTTCCGCTCCTCACGTTGTGGACGAGCACTGGTAACGCTGAGCGTGGACGTGCCCAGTCCAAAGCAAAGAAGGAATGCCATTTTTTGGAGGAGCTGTCAGAAAGGGGCGTCACCGCAACTTGCACAGGCACAGGCCGATGGCGTGTGCGCCGGTGTGCGTGCGTCGGCGCACGGAGACGCGGCAGCCGCGTCCTGCGCGCAATGGAGTAGACCGACAGAGAGACAGACACAGAGGGTCCACAAAGGGGCCTGGGCACGGCGTGCACCACGGGAAAACAAAGGAAAAAAGTGAGAAAAGGGTAAAGAGAAGATGACATACGGCAGACAAGCATGCGCACCCTCGGCCAAGTACACACAAACACACACACACACGCGCACGGACATAAAAGCTCGATCAACGCACGATGCGATTCCAACGCCCCTGACGCAGACCGGGGCATCACCTCCGGGGATAGAGCGAGAGAGAGCGAGAAAGGGGGGGTCTTGAGAAAACGTGACAGCGCTCACAGGAGGTCGACGCGACTCGGACGAGGAGAAACTCAAAACGGAAAGAAGTGCAGCGGCGGAGTGCCGGCGTTGAAGGAAAGAAGGGCGGAGTAGAGGAGGAGGAGGGGGAGGGGGGGTTGTGGAGGAGCCACGGGTGGCAAGGCAGGTACAGAAACCGATCAGCATCTTCGCAGGAGGAGATGAGAGAGGAGAAAGGGAAAGATGCAGTCACGGCAGACGGCCGATGTCCACGCAAACACGCACACACGCACGGACATCGAGGCCAAGCAAGCAATCGCCACGCAACGGTCCTGACGTGCTCAGGTGCGCGCGTGTGTGCACGTGTGTATTCCTGTTGAGTATTGCCGGTGTGCTTACGCAAGGAGGAAAGCAGGAAACCCTTCCTGTTCCAGGTGTTGAAGGAAGTGCCGTGAGGAGGAGCGGACTCCACGTTGGTGGGGGCAGCGAGGAGGGGAGGGATGAGTCTCTGACGGAGAGCTCAGCAACAGCGTGGTGGCAGGCTGGAAGCCGCACAGACACCATACCCAAGCTATTCCTGTTTCTTCCCTTGGGTCTCCGTCGCTACGCTTACGGACGAGCTCGCTGAACCTGCCCCTCCCCCCTTCATCAAGCACACATCATGAGCCCACTTTTCCCTCTCCTTACGCCATGTGACTGGCCACACACGCATACACACATACACGCACACACGCACACACGCACACACACGCAGGCATGCACGCGCCTGTGAGAAAAAGTAGCATAATAGGGAGTGTGTAAGGAGATCGAAGGTCGGGCACGGGGTGCGAGCCAGACCCGCCCTAAAATCGTTCAGAGGCCATCTCAGAGAAGCACGCACCCACCCACGCACACACGCACCCACCCACGGAGCAGTTTGAGGTCGCCAAGGGTTCGGAGGCGAGAGGGCGGGTGTAGCGGAGACGAGCTCGGCGACATTGAAAAAAGCGCTGATGCGTGAGGTGGGGTGGCGGCGGCAAATAGAAGGAAACGGAAGCCAAACACAAAGAGTTCGACAGCGGGGGGGGGGGGGCGGCGGGCCCACGCATCCCACGACGCGCCCGCTCAGCCGGCACCGATCCGCTCACCGTCACCCGCACCATATCCTCGTTCTCAGAGACACAGGCATGAAGCAAGTACAGAGGGAAAAAGGAAAAGAGAGACGGTGACTACACACGAGTGAGGCTCAAGGACACATCGCACGCGATCTGGCCGTGAGGACCAGCAGGGCTGGGAGGGGGGGAGGGGACAGAACTGCAGAAACCACAGCCGTCAAACTTGCCTCCGCCCCCACTCCTCCGCTGAACACCTTTGAGGAGAAAACAGAGAAGGGACGAGCCTTGCAGGACACGCGAAGGCGGCCGATCGTGAGCCCAGCGAGACACGTTGGTAAAGAAGAAGTGAGTCAGCAACGAGATCACAGCAAGGTTCGGGTGAAGAGACTGACGCGGGCAGCGAGCACACACACACACACACACACGCAAGTACACACAAGCACCCCGTGCCGCCCGCAGCCACTTG